>RBNI01004631.1:0-13703 GCA_003990745.1 Jimgerdemannia flammicorona | reverse complement strand
CCCCCTACCCTCTCCTGATGAAAGACTACTTTGTCAAACACCATCTCCACCTGCCCACTACTCTGCCCGCAAATCTCCTCTATTAGCTGGCACCGTCACCCACCCCAGAGACCCCAACCAACCCACCACCCAGTCAGTAGATCTCCCAACAACTTCTCCCATCTCAATAACTTCTCCTACAACTCCATCTGTTGCCCTTCCTCAAAAACAAAAAGCCAATGATCAGCCAGCCCAACCCACACTACTACAACCTACCCTACAGTGAGCCACCCATTGCCAATATCTCCTACTAGTCTAGATCTTAAATCCTCCCAATGGCCTCTCACTCTATCTGGCCTCCTTTCAACACCCAGCCAGTCTCCTATAGCTATCCAAAAGTCTCCCAAAACCTTGCACTCATCCAGCCAATGTTCTGGCATCTGTACAAATCTCCCAACTTATCCAATGTTATAACACTCCTCATACTCCAGTTGGCCACCAACCACCAGATGCCTAGCACAGAAATTTAACATAACATTCCTCTTCAGCATTTACCACCAAACCATTCAGAACTTGAGAGGAAGCCACTACCACACCTCAGCACTCCAAGACCAGATTCCTGTCCAGTCTCACTCCTCACCAATCCTCACTGCCTGCCAACTACTCAGCCAAAGGTCCTGGCCAAGACCCTGCTGACACTCCACCCCATCACCAATATCAAACTCTGCCAGCAGAGTCCCCCCTAGAAGCAGATGGTCCCACTGCCACATAGCAGGGCCCCATATCACCTCTCTCTCATTGCCACACCAGCATAGTCCAATCTGGTGTACTCCATCTACTACTTCCCACCAAAAGCCCTTATACCACATCTGCCAGCTTCCATTCAGACCCACCAGAGAAAGCAAGTCACCTGAGGAACCTTGAGGAGAGACTCTCATCTCCCACACCTTTTGCATCAGTGGTACCCAACCTCCTCCCTATAGTTCAACTGTCCTCTTTAACCACCATGCTTGCAGGCAGTAAAGACACTTAGAGAAGTCTACAAGACCTAGGCCTTCCCTAATCACTGGCTCCACCAGGGTATCCCAACTGATCTGAGGCCTTCTTCCTGTCCAAATTCAATCCCTAGCTAGTTTTGTCAATCTCTTCACCACTCAGGCCAGAAAGTCTAAGTGATATGCTATGTACCACAGCTTTGGGAACCAGTAAACATTCAAGATTGATACCCACCCCACCAGAGAGATGTAACAACCCCCCCAATCTCTCAGGGTCTCCCCCCAAATGGCCACTCTTCTCTCCCACCACACCCTGAGAAGGACTGATCCATACACTGAAAGAAAGATCCCAAGATACCACACCACCTCTCCTGTGGGGACAATTGTTCCAATGACATCCCCTCCCACTAGCCCATTCTCCAACACCATTGTCTCATATTTATGCCAATTGAGTTTTGCCCCAGAGTGTATCTCATACCATTCTACTGTTTTTTTAAGTACCTTGACATCTGCAACTGATTCAAGTCCAACTACCATATCATCTGCAAAGGCTCCTACCTTCTACACCACTTCATACATAGAGAGTCCAGTCACCTTCCAGCAGATCCTATCCATCAAAGGTTCTAGTAAAAGGGCATAAAGGATAGAAGACAGCAGGTCTCCTTGAGGTACTCCTCTCTCCAGGAAAAATGCCAAACCCCTGTGACCATTACACATCAGTACTGCTCTACTTTCCTCCAACAAACTTAACATAGAAGCCCAAAACTGCAGAGAAATACCAATCCTGTCCAGAACCTTGCCCAACCATATCTGCCAAACATGGTCATAGACCTTCTCCTGGTCCAAAAAGACCAGTCTACCATTCAATCTACAAGCCCGGGCCCCTTCTATGATACCATGAACCCAGGCAGTCCCATCTCTAATAAGTCTACCTCCTACAAAGCCCTGCTGCTCCTCTCCTATCACCTGTTGAGCAATCTTCTGTAGCCTCGCCACAATCACCTTAGTCATATCTTCCAGTCCATATCCAGAAGCATGATGGGCCTCCAGTTCTTCCAGTCCTCTCACCTGCCCTTGTCCTTGTACAATAAGGCCACCAGCCCCAAGTCCTGCTCTCTGACCCACTTGCCATTCAGAAGAATATGATCACAGAGGGCAGCCATCTCCCCTAGCACTCCAGGGACCTTTGCCATCATCTTCCAGAAGTCCCAAGGTAATCCATCCTCCCCTGGTACTGTCCCAAGCTTAGTTGCTGCAAGGACTCCCTAGATCTCCTCCTCTTGGACCAGCAAGATCAAGTCACCCAGTCCCTCCATCTGTGGCAGCTCCCACTCCTCTAGTGTGACTTCAATTGTCTCTTCCTCTACACCCCCTTCTTCCTCACTCCACAGACCCTACCATCTCTCTTTCAAAACCCCCAAGATCTGGTGTGTGCCATACACCATATCCCTCTTGGCATCCAAAATCCCATCCCACTGATGTTGCACCCTCCTGGCTTTGAGTAGCCAAGACAAGTACCTAGTAGGCCACTCTCCCTCCTCAAGCTCCTATCACCATAACCTAGCAGCCATTCTATGCATATGAATCTCTTCCTCCTCTCTTAACACTCATTGCAGTTCCACTATCTCCAATTTTGCTCTCTCTAACCTCCAATCTTCCACCTCAACAGAAGAAAGCAGATCAGCCCATCCTATCTACAATCTCTTCAGCCTATTAGAAGCACACCATACATGCTTCCTCCTCTGTCTCCCAGCCTCCCTACTAGCTTCTCTCCAATAAGCCTTAGCAGCCTCCTTCAACCTCATCCACTGGACACCTACAGACAAACCCTCATGCCTCCAGATAAGAACCTTTACCTGTATGTCCTCCATCCATAAGTCCCACAACCCCTTCTCAGCCAGCAGGGAGGAGTTAAGGTGCCAATGTCCAGGTCCATCTCCACTCCCCCCAAACTGCCCCTGCCCCAGCAATCTCCAGTGATCTGACCATGGGCACCACTTTACCTCCAAAGACTTCCAAACATCAGCACCCCAACATTTGGCTGTCAGTATCTAGTCAATCCTTGTACCTAATCTATTCATCCAATGCATGTAGACCCTGTCATTGCCCCACTGTATTCTGCCCATATCTCCTAAGGAGCTGAGATCCTCCACCTCCTCCCATGTATCCAGGCCACCACTCCTCCCACCTGTATTCCTCCCTCCATCAGTTCTATCTAGGTGCATATCCTGAACCATATTGAAATCACCACCCAGAACATCAACTCCTTCCTCCAAGAGAGTACCCTCCTCTAGTAGCTCCTAAATCCATGCAATCCTCTCACCCCTAACCACAGAGCAGTAGCATGATCTAACCCTTATCAATTCCCACCCAGGTCTATACTAATCTCCCCAGACCAAGCGATCACCCCAGCTCCTGATTCCCCCCAGGTCTCCTCTACCCTTTCTCACCAGAATCACCACTTTACCAAACCAGGCAGTAGCCCTACTCCATTCCCTAGTCCACTCCACCTGATCATCCTCATCCTCACACTATACATCATGTAATAAAAAGAGATCAGCCTCCAATCTCTTGAGCCAAGTAAAAATGTTCTTATACCACCCAGAACCCCTTAACCTATTTACATTCAAAGAGAAATTGTTGGTTGTACTATTCATAAGAAATAATGTTATATATTGATCTCATTCTCTACAAATCTACATTCAACTCCTCCTGTGCTAGGTCTAAGTCATGCTCAGCAGCCAACTCCATCTCTCCAGCTTCCTGTGCCTCCAATCCTCCCAGAAGTTCCACCATTGCCCCATCTTCTCTCTTCTCAAAGTCCTCATGATACTCCAGACAGGCCTCTTGCCAGAGCTGCAGACCATGATGCTCTGCCCAACAGTAGACAGCCCACTCACCAGCAACAACTGCCAGCTCCTCCCTTCTCACCATATCAACCTCATATCCTTCCTCCTTCAGGAAGATTGCAAGAATCTCCATCTTCAGCACCTCTACCACACTATCCCCATGCAAAATCCACACCCAGTGCTCCTCAGGCATTACCCGCAGGTCCACTTCTCCCAACTTCTCAGCTATGAGGTTATCCATTACCTTGCTTATCCACAGCAAGTTCCCAACCTCCTTCCCTCCTAGAGTCCCTGGCTGCCCTGTATCCAACATTGTTGTATCAGCTCTGATACTGGTAGTCTCATCCCACTTATCCTCTGGAACATCCTCACCAACTGCTACCACCTATCTCCCTTTTACCACATCAGGGACCCCAAAGTGTACTCACTGGGCCCCCTTCATCAGCACATCTTCCACAGCCCCTCTCTTCACCACCAGGTCCCTCCTGATAAGAGGGGGGGTGGCATCCAACTCCTGCTCCCAAACTTTGAATGTACCATCTACATAGGGTCCTTGTTCAGTACCTTCTCAGCTCCTTCCAAGTTTGCTGCCATCTCCCCTCCTCCTTTACTAGTCCAGATACTGGCTTCAACACCCTCAGTCTCCACAGCTCTATCTCCCTTCTTCATAGTCCCTCCACTCATAGTCCCTTCACTCATACTCACCAACAACTCTCTCTGCCTCATGTGCCCCTGGGCCCACTCTCACTTCCCCTTATCAGTTCGAATCCACTTCCCATCAACAATCTCCAAATACATTGACTCCTCATACAATTTCCAGGCCTTTGCCCTCCTCTCAATAGCACCACTCAACTCCTCCAGTGCCTTCAACAAGTCCTCCTCCTCTACTTCATTCCCTCTCACCCTCAACACCTTACAGATAAAAGCCCTCCACATCAACACTGAGGGCCAGTTGCTCGTCTTTCCAGTGGCCTCTCTTTCTGCCAGGTGAATCCTCACATCCACATCACTAGTCCTAATGGAGATCCCCTCCCACACCTGGAAACTGATATCCACTACATTGCCATACTCTGCCATCACCTCTTCTACCCTTCTCCTAGTCTCCTCCTTCATCATAGTTGGCACCCCCTTCACTAGCAGTTATACCACCCTGGGGTCCCACCTCAGGCAGTGCATCATAGGGACCACTACCTCCCTAACTACCACTCTAGTCTTCAGTGCCTCTTCCAGTGGGCCTGCCTCCTCAAAGCCCACCTTGACTTCCTCCAGGCCCTTCAGGAACTTCACCAAGGCTGCCCCAGCCACCTGCTTTGAGACAAGCCCCAAGACCATCCTCACCATCACTGCTAAGCCTTGGAAGCACAGTGTCACTACAAACTCCAAGATTGACTTCCTGAGTAATAGTGCCACCACCAGCCCTGTTACACCATCAGTCAGGTCTCCCTTCTGCATCAGGACCCCCTGTCCTATGCCTCCATCAGCTGTTACATCTCTTTTTTTTTTCTGATTGCCTGTCACACTGCTATCAGCAGTCTCATCCTCAGCTACAGCACTTCCAGTACCTATACTTGCATCTCCTACTGGAGTACCTCCCCCCCTCCCTTAGCTCACCTTACCCTTCCCTACAGCAGCACCAGCTCTTGATCCAGCCAGCCACCTACTCCCCTTCACCTTATCCACAAAACTTGGGGGGCCAGGCCTCCCTCCACCACTACCAGCCACTGGTCCACTTCCAGAACTCTCACCACTCTTCAATCCCCCAAAGGCTCCCATCCTCAGGCCATAACCCCTCCCGACATACTGCCAGCCAAAAGCCCCAGATCCACCTGACCCAGCATGTCTGTCAGAACTCTTGCTCAATGACATTTTTATAATATCTTTCCTCCAATTTGTATCAAAAACTGTTGCTTGAAGTTTGTGTAATGTGAATTGTATAGGAGAAAGGTACTGGTCCTACTCCTCACCTATACCAATACCCTACTAATCTACCAGCCACACATCTAGCCCCATCTTCCATTAATACTCAACCCCATCCTTAATATCAAATTTAATAAAAGAAGAGCTCCTAAGTAGGAGTCAATCCCAATGTCACATTGTCAGTTCTCAAAGCATCTCTCTCTTATTGCCCTATCACTACAGTCTAATATAATGTACCCCTACAGCAATCTCTCACCAGAATCCCCACTGTTCTGTAGACCCACTAATGACAGAAGATCCCCCATAGAACCCCTCAGAGAAACCCTCATCTCTCATACCTTCTATATCAAAGGGATCCAGCCACTCTCTCATAGTTCCACCACTCTCCTCAACCACCAGGTCCTTAAACAGTGAAGCTTCTTCAGGAAATCTACTAGACCAAGACCCCCTCTATTTACTAGGAGTACCAGAGTACTCCAGCCAATCTGACTTTAGCACCCTACTTAGATCCAATCCTTAGCCATTTTCAGCAGTTACCTTACTACTTAAGGAGGAAAGTCCAGATGGTAGGCCAAGTACCATATCTTTGGCAGCCAGTAGATATTCAGAATAGACACTCTATCAGTCAGAGAGATGTGGTGCCCTCTCCAGCTCCAAAGCACCTCACCCCAACTTGAGATCTTACTCTTCCACTAGGCCCTGGTCAGAATAGATCCATATATGGATAGATATACTCCAGCCTCACTTGCTAGAATAATTATTCCAATGATGTCCCCCCCTATCACTCTATTCCCCAGCACTATTATCTCACACTTATGCTAATTCAACCATACCCCAGAACATGTCTTATACTACTCCACTATCTTCTTCAATGCCTCCATATCTGCCATAGAGCCAAGTCCTACCACTATATCACCTATAAAGACTTCTATCTTTCAAATAACTCTAAATACTGACAACTCTGCTACCCTCTGCTATATCCTATTGATAAGGAGTTCCAAAGAGATAACATAAAGGATAGATAATAATGAGTTCTCTTAAGGAACTCTTCTTCCTAGTATGAAGGTTATTTCTCTATATCTATTATACAAGATTGTCACCTTGCTATCTTTTAGTAAGCTGACCATTGAAATCCAGAATTGTCATAAGACCCCAATTCTGTCCAATACTCTATCCAGTCAGACATACCTCACCTTATCATAGGCCTTTTTCTGATCCAAAAAGACTAGTCTCCTATCCAGTCTACTCATTCTTGTCTCCTCAATAATACTATATACCTATATAGTACCATCTTGACTTAGTGATCTTACTCTATAAGAACAAGAGTAATAGAGAAGATTGGAAGAATTAGTAGCCAATCATACTCCTGGTTATAGACAGGAAGTTAGTTATCAAGGTGATTATAGTATAACTTCAGTATGTGGCCCAACAGGTACTGGATGAAGAGCAGTACAGCTTTGATAGGGGCCAACTCATTCAAGATCCTGCTTGCCAACCCATCTTCCTATCAAGAGAACATAATTACACAATGCTACTATTTTGCCAAGTATACTAGAAATCTCTATTATTTATTTCCAAAAATCTCAAGAGAGCTTATTTTCACTAGAGACTATATAATAGTTCTAGTTTCTTTAAGAGAAAGTGGCTTAATCTGAAAGTTCTAGTTGGCCTAAAGTAGCTCAAAGAGATACTTAAAGGTTTAAGTATTTTCAAAGAATTTCTGAGAGAAAATATTCTGAGCTTTATTTAGGTAGAGAATAAGGATATTTATACATGATCTGAAAGAAAGATCCAGAAGGATCTTGAAAAGAAAGAGAAATACCAAGAAATAGATTCTCAGTAAAGCTGATTAATACTATTCTACAATGTTCTGAAAGGTTCTATGATTAGTTAAAATGAGATGCTTGATACCAAGAAAAGACAAGAATGTTCTAGTAGTGTCTAGGCACTAAGAGAAGGTTTCTAAGTAAGTAGAAGATGGCAGAATATAGTAAAATATTTAAGAAATGATAAGAAAAGACTAACTAAAAAGACATAAAAATATACTAAGATTAAATATGTATAACTGTAAAATTATTACATCTCTTTCTCCTTAAGAACCAATGTCCTTATTGAGTTCTTAGGTAATATAAGACTAGATATACTTAACTAAAATTTCTCAAACTTATATTGATACATTAGCAGGGATTGGCCATCCTTGTATAGAGCAGAGGACCTATTACCAAACTAACCAACTAAGAGAAATTTGAATCCAGCTAGTAGCTTTATTTCAGTAGACTTCTTGTTCATTAAATATTCTGCTAGTTTCAGGGTCCCAAAGTAAACTTCTGATACATAAGACACTGATCATTGCTATAGGTCATCAACAATCCAAAGAAGTCACTATAGAGATTGGGTAATATATTTTATCTTATAGTCTTGAACTAGATCTTGAGAATTCTTGAGGTTGACCAGTGGTTCCCAGGTAGCATCATATTAGAGTAGTCTATCCACTTGACTAGGTATTCAGGATGGCAGGTTCTTTTCTTCTACAACATTCAGATTATACAACCTTTTGGCAATACTTTCACTACTGTTTTTGAAGAAAAGAGACTAGCAGTATAGTGATCAACATATATTCTGAGGCATATACTGAGCAGAGTGGCTCTAGTGCATTCAACTGGCAGCAGGTGGGAAGGGGTCTGGGCTTGGGGGAAAGTATGAGAGGTCTGCTAACAGGAGGAAGGAGAGGAGAAAGAAGCAGGGTGAGAGGACAGGGAACTGAAAGGGCAAGCTTTGCAGATGTGGTAAAGGGAGGATGGTTGGCATCTAGGCTGGAGAGCTGGTTGCAGAAGGGCAAGAAGATGGCAAAGACTGTGGGACAGTAGTGCTCAGGGGGAGCTTTCATGGATGGTCAGAGTAAGAGGGCCAGTGGTATAGTGACTGAGGGTAGGACTACTGATGGGAGTATGACAGGTGATCTGGAAAAAAATCAAGATGTGACTGCTGATAATAGACTAAGCTATGAGAAGGACATGTGGCCTAGTGATCTGGCTGATAGTATAATAAGACTAGCTGTGGTCCCATTACTTAAGAAGTTGATTTTAGAGTTTGCTATCACTTTGTACTTCTGGGACTAATCATGAAGTAGATGAGGAAGGCAGTATTGATCAAATTCTTGAGGGGTCTAGAAGGGATAGAGGTGGGCTTTGAGGGGACTGAGCCATTGGAGAAGGCATTGAAGACTGGGCTGATGGTTGGAGAGATGTGTGTACTGATGACATACTGTATGAGGTGAGATCCTAGAGTGGTGCAGCTCCTAGTGAAAGGAGTTTCCACCATGACTACAGTTGAGATAAGGTAGAGAGTGGAGGAGATCATGGCTGAGTATGGTAAAGTAGTTGATATAGAGTTCAGGGTATGGAAAGAAATCTCCTTCCAGATAGGAGATGTTGATGTCCAGATTTATTTGGCAGGGAAGGAGGCTACTGGGAAGGCTCAAGACTGGTCTTCAGTGATAGTGTGGGGAGCCTTTATGTATAATATGATGAGGGTAAAGGAGAGTGAGGAGGAGGAGGACTTTTGGAGACACTAGAGTTGAGCAGTATAATAGAGTAGAGGGTAAAGACCTGGAAGGCATTTGTGAAGTTGACACATCTGGAGATTGTTGATGGGAAGAGGGTCTATATTGATAAGGAGCTGTGAGAGAGGTTCCAAGGTCACAGGAGGTAGAGAGAGCTATTGGCAAAAATTAGGAAAGAGGTGAAGAAGGATGCTAGTGATAGTGAGGATACTGAAGGTGCTAAAGTGAGTGTCTGGGCCAGTAGAAGTAGAGGGAATGAGGAGGTGGGTCTGGAGGAAGTCAGAAAGGTACCAAGCAAGAACTTGTATGAGGATGATATATTTGAAGTCTGGGAGGAAGTTTGGGAGGATTTACCTTCTTCTTCTCCTCTTATTAGACAGAGATTAGCTATAAAAGGCTGGGTAGCAGAAGATATACTAATGTGTGATGTCCAGCAGATGCACTTTGGGGTCCTGAATATAGTGAAGAGGAGACTAGTAGTAGTGGCTGGTGAAGAGGAATTGGTAGATGTCCTAGAGGAGGAGTGGAATGAGTCTATGAGTATAGGGGCTGATATCATAATGTTGGAGAGAGAAAGGCCAGCAACTCCAGGGAGGAAGGAGGTGGGGAACCTACTATGGGTGTGCCAGATGATGAACAACTTAATAGCTGAAGAGTTGGGAGAAGTGGACTTCAGAGTGATGAGTGATGAGTATTGGGCAAGGATCCTGTAGAGTGATAGAGTAGTGGTAGTATTGAAGGTGGAAATACTGGTAGTATACTTGGAGAAGAAAGAGTATGAGGTTGGTAAAGAGAGAGAGGCCAAGATGGCAGTAGTTGCTGGGGAGCAGGCTACCTACTGTTGGGATAAGTATCATAGATTATAGCTCTGACAAGAGATCTGTCTGGAGTATTGCAAAGACTTTGAGGAAAAGAAGAATGGAGAGTTGACTGAGCTTCTGATCAGATTGGAGGCTAAGAGAGCTGAAGAGGAGGAGGTGGCTGCTAAATATAATTTGGATATAGTATAAGAGGAGATGAACATGCAGTAGTAGAGAGTATACTTGATATTATATAATTTTCTTTATAAACAGTACAACCAACATTTTTTCTTTGAATGTAAATAGGCTATAGGGTTTTGGTTCAGTATAGGAATATTTTTATTTAACTGAAGGGATTGGAGGCTGATCTCTTTCTATTACAGAATGTCAGATGTGAGGATAATTTGGATAGGCTGGATTAAATGAAGGAATAGAGAGGAGAGGCAGTTTGGACAGATAAGGTTGGAATTCTGGTTCAGAGAGACAGAGGAGAGATATGAGATGTGAGGAGTTGGAGAGACAGACTGGTTTGGGGAGAGTGGATCTGAACAGGTTGAGAGCTGATTACAGTGAGTTTCTGCTACTACTCTACTATATAGAGAGAGTGGATAGATTGAGTGAAGGGACTTCTAGAGAGTGGGGCTCTCATAGAGGTGAGAGTGGATATACTGGGTGGGAACTTCAATATAGTCAGGAATGTGTAGATGGATAGGATAGATAGAGGGCAGAGGGCTGAGAGTAGGAGTGGAGGACTAGAGATATAAGAGGATGTAGAAAGGATAAGTGCTCTGGTGGATGCTGGCAGAGAATACTGAGGTGATAAGAGAGTGTATATATATTGGGCAGGTGGCCTGGAGATGAGAATTGATTAGATGCTGATAGTGAGCTGCTAGGGCTTAGATGTTTGGAAGTCACTGGAGGCAGAGTGGTATCTATGGTCAGATTACTGAGGGCTGCTAGAATAAGGCCTTTTTAGGGGGAGTAGAGAGGGGTCTGGACATTAGTGCCTCAATTCCTCTTTACTAGATGATATGTTGCTGTGGGATAAGTGGGCTGAGGTCATTCAGCAGAAGGTGAAGAGATGGATATAGAAAGGGGCCCTGATTAGTGTATAGTAGATGAGGCTGAAAGAGGCCACTAGGGCCTACTAGTGTGAGGCTGGTAAGATGGCTGGCCAATAGAGGAAGAGGTAGGTGAGATGGGCTTTAGTTAGACTGACTAGACTTCTGGAAGATTAGGCAGATCTGGTGGTACAGGAGGGGGGGGAGGACTGGAGATTAATGTAAACAAAAATAGAGGTTGGGGAATTATAACAGATGTTGTGGGAGGAGGAGGAGATACAGGTGCAGAGTTTGGCAGTACAGCTATGTTGGTAGAGACTGGAGGAAGGGAAAAGACCTTCTAAGTATCTCACAAGAGCCCTTCAGGCAAGGAGAGTAAAGCAGAGGTAAGAGGGGGGACTAGATTCTAATGGACTACTGGTACATAGCATTCAAGACATTCTCAGATCATTAAAGAAGAGATGGAGTGAGTTATAGAGTGAGAAGGAGAGTGGGGCTGATGCTGTCACCATTGACTATACTTTGGAGAACTAGTAACCACTATAGGTAGAAGAGCTGGGTGGGTTAGTGACACTGGTACAGAAGGAGAAGATCTATCAGATTCTTGCTATAACTATACTGAGCATAGCACTGGGGGAGAATGGTCTGCCCTGGGACTTCTAGAAGAAGATGGTGAGGGTCTCTGGGGTTTTGGGAGAGCTAATAGTACTATATGATTTGATCTTATGGTCGGAGAGATGGGTGGGAGAGCAGGATCTGGGGTTAGTGATATTACTTTATAAGAACAAGAGAAGGAGAGAGAACTGGAGAAACTGGTGGCCAATTATGCTACTAGACATAAATAGAAAGTTAATTACTAAGGTAGTGGTTTTAAGGCTACAGAAGGTAGCTCAGCAAGTCTTGAGTGAGGAGCAGTAGGGCTTTATAAAAGGCTGGCTTATTAGGGATGATATGGCTTGGGTCTATGAGATTATTAAAGAGACATGAGCTTATGGACTAGATGGGTAACTAGTCTTCCTGAATCAGAAGAAGGCATATAACTGAGTTTGGCAGATCTGGTTAGTGAAGATATTGCATAGGATTAGTATACCTCACCAGTTCTGGTCAGCAATGATCAGTCTACTGGAAGAGAGTAGAGCTGTGCTCATATGCAATAGATATAGAGAGGTAGTATTCCCTGGATAGAGGCATGTCTCAGGGAGATCTCCTGTCTCCCATTCTGTATACTCTCTCTCTGGAGCCTCTGATAGATAGAATTAGGTGGAGAATAGTTGGGCTCTTGGTTTTTGGTATTGGGTGGAAGGTTGGAGCCTTTGCAGATAACATGGTAGTTGGCCTGAGTTCAATCACTGATATTGAGAAGCTCAAGAAGACAGTAGAGTAGTATGAGGTACATTCTGGGACTAAACTAAATTTAGCACAAGTGTGAAATAATGGTATTAGACAATAGACTGGTGAGAGAAGATATCATTGGAATAATTGTCTCTACTAGAGAGGTGGTATAGTATGGTACTTGGGTATCTATCTATCTATATATAGATCAATTCTACTAAGACTTTGGTAGGAGCAGAGAGTTGTAGACTGGGGGGAGGTCTTGCAGAGTTGGGAAGGACACCACTTATCTCTGATAGGGCACATTTCAATCTTGAATGTCTACTGGCTACCAAAGCTATGGTATTTAGTATATTACCTAGACTTTCTGGCCTAGGTGGTGAAGAGATTAATGAAACTGACCAAGAGGTAGATCTGGAGTAAGAGAAGAAGTTAGATCAGCTGGGAGGTCTTGTCTCTACCAGTGGCTAGAGAGGGCCTTGAGCTGGTTGATTTTCCAAAAAGACTATACTGCCTGAGAGCATGGTGGCTGAAGAGAGTAGTGGAATTGTGAGGGAGTAGCTGGGTTCTCCTGATACAGAAGATTTGGGAGATGAGGTCCTTATTAAGAGGCTCTACAGGAGATCTACTGTCCTTAATTGGACTTCAGAACAGTAGATACATATGGTATAGAGGCTTCAGGTGGAGGGTTGCAGATGGGGTGCACTGCATTGGAATTTGCTGGTAGAGTAATGAAGGAGAGGTGTCTTGGGAACCTATGATATGGAGATGGGACTGGGTGCTACTAGGAGGTGTTTCCTTGGTGGACTTCAACATTAGTGAGGGGATTGAGTGAGTGCCAGAGGAGTCTTGGACAGGATCTATGGCCCAACAGATGGCAATTGGTAGGTATTGGAGAGGAGTGAGACTGGGTCAGAGTTTGGGCCTGGGGTGCTGAGATATAGCAGTGGATACTGCTAAAGTATTGGGTAGTCTAGTGGTACATGCTGTGGAGGAATGTCATGCTCAACTTCTGCTCAGGATACTTTGTCAAGGGGGGGAGCTTCAAATGTGAGGAGTGTCACAATGTAGGACAGAAAGGGGGATTTGTGCAGATACCATGAGAGAGTGCGAGATTTCACCAGAGCAAGGATACAGCATGGGCTCCAGAGGGGTGGGGCGGGTGGGGGGGAGGGGGGTCTGCATGGGATTGGGTGAAGGGTGGGCCT
>RBNI01004630.1:0-13706 GCA_003990745.1 Jimgerdemannia flammicorona | reverse complement strand
GGGCAACTAGAGCAGGGGGGGCGGCGGCTAGGGGGGGGGGAGCGGCGGGGGCGGCGGGGAGGACGTTGTTGGTTTTGTTGTTGGGTTTGGTGGTGGAGGGATCGAGCTGGACTGTCGTGGGTTCAATTGGGCGAACAGGTTGAGTTGCCCCTATTTCGTCGGAGGTAGGGAGGTAGATGGTGAAGGGATACTTATCCTTATCGGGCGGGACTAGCTGTTTTGAGAGCAAGTATTTGTGTATATTTTTTTCAGTAAATATGATAAACAAGCAATGGTTTGAAGCAAAGCAAGGGGCGACGATGATGTTAGGTTTGCATACGAACCTGCAGGAGGGCAAACCTATCATTATTGAAAACTTGGACTCGTTCTTTGAGCGGCAGCGCCTGGCCATTGCGGACTGATGGATTGGAGCCGAGCTAGAAAATAGAATGCAATGGTAAATGGGAAGGAGTTATTAGAATATGAATTTACACCCCCCCAAACGGAAGGCGACGATTTGGAAACTAAAGCTCACGCGTTCAATGAAGCATTTCCCGTCTTCGAGGACAATCTTGACTTGAGATATGGGTATAAGGCGACATGTGAGTTAAAGGTTGAATACACGCGTCGTGGGGGGGGTCCCCCTGGCAATATGATATGCGGACGCTCACCTTGATTTCGACTCACATAAGGGTCAGACTCGATGCCAGTCTTCTTTCCCCTGCCCAGGTCGAGGACGTCCGGGTCCCGCCAGAGATGGAATGTCTTGTTTGTCTCTGGGAAGTGGACGGTTGCGCGCGGCATGGTGGCCATGGCTGCTGCGAGAGGCTTGGACTGCGCGACGAAGGAGGAGATGGGAATCAATCCAGAGGGAGAGGTGACGTCACCCGCATTGCTGCTCAAATTTATTTGCTTCGCCCCTCTCCCTCCCTACATCTTTCAACAATAATGGCCCTGCGAACAGCCCTTTCCCAAACCTTGCACCTTACACCACCACTACCACGCTTAACCCATCCCGCCCTCCGAACCTTCATAACCACTATCCCGCGTCACGCCGATGCCCCTACCAGCCCTCCCCCTCGCGGAAACCTCTCTAGAAAGCCCATCGACATGAAATTCTTAATAAGGCCCCTAGGGCCCCCCAAGCCCGAGACCCCAAAGCCCGGGGGTAGCTTTTCCGGTATACTCGACATCCTAGGAGAACCCAGCGGATCCTCCAGGTCTGATTCGCGCACCTCCCCCACAGCGTCTATAAACAAACCCTCCATGGCTGCTTTCAAAGGGCGTAGTGTAACCGTGTACAACAACATCATGCCGTCGTACTCAAGGCTGAGGTTCATCCTGAACCAGAACAACGTGCGAAAGGAGGTGAGGGCGAACCGGTACTACGAGAAGCCGACGGTCAGGAGGAGGAGAGAAGCGAGGGAGAGGAACAGGAAGCGGTTTGCCGAGATGGTGAAGAGGAAGGCGGGATTGATCATACAGATGAAGAATAGGTGAGTGACGTCCTTTTAAAATATGTTGATGCATTCAGGCCGCATTTTCCTTGTTCAATACCAACCCCCATTTATTGTCAAATCCACAGGGGCATGTAAGTGTCATGCGAAATAAAGATAAATCCGACCCAGGTCGTCATACTGAGGAATTGGAGAGCTTGAATTAATGACGCAAGCAATATGGTTGAAATAGATTTTTTCTGGTGTAACTTTTCTTTTTGTTGGCAACTTGCCCTCGTTTGTTCGGAGGACTTCTTTTTATTTTCCCAAAATTATGGATGAGATTCAAATATCGTCGCTCCCTTAATCAAATTCGGGGTGTCTTGATCTCAGTGGGCATGTGCACACTACTCGATTTGACAATTATGTCTTGCTCATGAACGCTTCCGTCGGTGAGCGCAATCGGCCTCGACGATCTGATGCACAGCCATGTACCAATGGGATTGTGCTGTCCGTCGTATTCTGAGGGTTGGGAATTCGTCCCATATAGCGAGGTACTTGAATGAAAATGGCTCAGCGTTGAACTGACCGGATGGTTCGTCCACGGTCACCTCGTTGAGCCATGTCAAGGTTGTCGATAGCCTGAATTTGAACAGCTCGAAGTCTTTCATATCGCCACTGTAGTGGCACCGGCCGACAACGCGACCTTGATGTCGCTGGGTTACTCCGTCATCTCGCTCTGGAGCATAGTGCTAAAGAGGGCTGCGAGTGTGGAGATGACTTTCACGTTGTTGACATAGGCGATGGAAATATTCGTCACTCGAAACAATTTTTGATGTATTTCTTCAGGCCTTCAGGATCGCCGTCGGTTATCATCTCGATTTATGAAATTATTGAAAAAAAAAAAAAAAAAAAAAAAAGGGGTTCAAGGTGGTTATCTCGAAGATTGGTCTTAATCTAGCTATCGCTACCCACGCAAACGCAGTCCATCGAGATGTCCAGTTGTCAGAACATCCTTATAA
The DNA here is from genome assembly GCA_003990745.1 of Jimgerdemannia flammicorona. Taxonomy (NCBI): domain Eukaryota; kingdom Fungi; phylum Mucoromycota; class Endogonomycetes; order Endogonales; family Endogonaceae; genus Jimgerdemannia; species Jimgerdemannia flammicorona. Next base: position 11,269 of record RBNI01004630.1, on the reverse strand, counting down.
TAGAATTTGGTATCATCGGACACGGCTAAATTTACTGGAAACTCTTAACCTTGCATCCTGGTATTGTAGAAACCATTGTGTGCTTCTTCTTTTCACATGCAATGGTGTTTTCATTGATGTTGATGTCAGTTTCTCATGATATTTCAGATCTGATATAATGTCATATTATTAAAATACTTGACTATCACTCTGCCGCTCACTTATTTACTGTTCTCTTTCTAATACTTTTACTTATCTATTTTATTTTAAGTTCCGATAATATCTATCTTCTAATATTTTAGTTTTACTAGAATATTTTTTTACTATTATATTCTGAGTTGTGTATTTTTTTTTTTTTATATATTAGTAGTTAATTGACTATAGTTAATAGATATTAGTTAAAGCTTTTATGGGTTAAAATAATATACTTAATATTTTTAGCTTAATTTATATAAAAATAATAAATATTTATATATTATATTTTAAAATTATTGATAATATATTATAGTATATTATAAAATTTAAAATTCTTAACTTATATTAGTCTTTAATTTTAAAAAAGATAAATATTATAATATAGTAGATATGTATTTTTTTTTTTTTTTTTTTTTTTTTTTTTTTTTTTTTTTTTTTTTTTTTTTTTTTTTTTTTTTTATAGTTATAAGAACTTTTACTTTATTACCAAACTATCTATAATATACTAATACAAATGAGCTCCTCACCCAATCCCACTCAGAAACTCCCTCTTTTTCTCACTATTCTCCCAAAACACTGCTGATCCCTCTGTCTCCCCAATTCTCTCCCTACTCTTTCTATAGATTGTCTCCATCAATTGCCTCCAATACCTCTCATCAGTACCCCCACCCCTCACCACCCATTCAATATATTTATCATCAGCTACTCCTATCTCACTACTCTCATCCTCACTATCAACTATTGACTCTCTTTAAATATATATAATCAATGTCTAGCAAGTCTGACCCAAATCACTAGTACTTATCCTAATATCAACTACTCATCTTCACCAGTCTCCTCTGAAGAACCTCTCTCTTACCACCAACTCTAGTGGGTATACCCTCAGCCTTACCTCAATCTTCTTTCAAAAGTCACTCATTACCTAATACTCCTCTAGCTAATGTTCAGAAGTCTGTACTACTTCTCTCTTCTGCCTAATATTCAGATACTCCTCATACTTCTGGGGTACCTCCTTTTACTAAGTATTCTGACCAGTAGTTCAACATTATATTATACCATAGAATTCTCTATCATACTACTCAGAACTTAGAGGGAATCTATCTTACTGCCTACTTGCTCCATTACTAAATATTATTCTAGTCTCACTCCTCTCTAATCTCCACTCTCTGCCATATCTCAGACCACAGATATCTCCCATATTTCTGAAGGTACTCCATGCTATTCTTTAAGCAGAAGTTATTTACTAGTACCCCACCCAATAAAAGGTGGTCTCACCTCTATATCTAGGGTTCCCATTCTTCCTCCCTCTCATCATCCCTCTAACAGAGATCAATATAGTATACCCCATCAACCACCTCTCACCAGAACTCCCTATAATACATCCTCTGACTCTTCTCTAAAGTCATCAGAGATAGAAGATCCCCAGTCATACTATGAGAAGAAAACTGGACCTCCCACACTCTCTATATGAGGGGCACTCACTCTCCACCCCTTAACTTGCTCACTCATCTTAGCTACTATGCTCTCAAGTAGTGAAGATGCTTGGAAAAATCCACCAGACCCAGGCCTCCTCAGTTCACTGGCCAGGTCAATACCTCCCAACTAATCTGACTCTATTACTCTGTCTATATCTAAGTCTTGGCCATTTTTAACAATTACTTAACCACTTATGCCAGAAAGTCTAAGTAGAATCTCAGATACTATAGCTTAGGTAACCAGTATATATTCAATACAGTCACCCTTCCTACCAGAAATATATAGTGATCCCTCTACTCCAAAAGAGTGCTTTCTCACTCTGTTAACCACTGCTCTCACTATTTATACAGTAGCAAGGAGTCATATACTGAAAAGTAAATTCCCAGATAACAAACAGCCCCTCTTGCAAAGACAATTATTCTAATCACATCTCCACCTACTATCTCTCCTCTTAACATCAAAGTCTCACACTTATGTCAGTTGAGCTTAGCCTCTGAGTACCTCTTATATCACTCTACTGTATCTTTCAGAGCTACAACATCCTCAGCTGACTCCAGCCCAACTACTATATTATTGACAAAGACCCCCACCTTTCAATTAATTTCCAGAATATCCAACTCTCTCACTTTTTACTGTATCCTATCCAAAAGAGGCTCTAGGGATAACATATACAGAATTGGTAACAGTGGATCTCTCTATAGCACTCTTCTGCTTAGAGAAAATAAAACCTCTCTATACTCATTCACTATGATTGCTGCCTGACTCTCTTTCAGCAGACTGACCAAGATCTACTAGACCCCAGGGAGGACTCCAATGTACTTTAGCATTCCTTCTAACCATACTTGCCAGACTCTGTCATAGGCCTTCTCTTGGTCTAAGAAAACTAGCCATCTATCCACCCTAGTAGTGTGAGCTCTCTTAATGACACTATGAACTCAGGCTATCTTATCTCTAATTAGATATCCCCTTATAAATCCTCTCTGCTCAGCCCCCTGAACCTATTGAGTCACTCTTTGCAGCCTAGCCACTAGTACTTTCATAACCAGTTTGTGATCCATATCTAGAAGCATGATTGATCTCCAGTTCTTCTACTCCTCTCTCTTTCCTTTATTCTTAAACAGCAGAGCCACAAGACCCAAGCTCTGCCCCCCAATCCATGTCTCTGAGCCAATTACTTCATCATACATTATCATTATTTCCTCTAGGATCAATTTGACTTTTGTCATCTTCTTCCAAAAATCCCACTGTAAGCCATCCTCCTCTGGTGTAGTCCCAGAGCTCATTATCATCAGAACTCACTAAATATCTTTCCCTTGGACAGCAGCACCAAGATTATCTAAGCCCACTGCCAGATCAGGGTGCTATTCCTCCAAGTACCTGTCAATATCTAGCACCCATCCTTCTCACTTTACAAATATCCCTACTGTCTGCTCAACTGGTCCAGAATCTCTAGTATCCAACAACTAACTCTCCAGCCTTATCCAAAACTCCCTTCCACTGTTGCCATACTCTCCTTATCTGCAGAAGCCATGATAAAAACTTGGTAGACCTTTCTCTCTCCTCTAATCTCTATCACTGCAACTGGACCACTATGCTCTTAATCTGTAGGTCCTCCTCTTGCCTCAATATAACCTTCAGCTCCTCCATCTCTAGCCTGATCTGCTGTATTTACCAATCCCCTTTCTCACCATTATTTAATAGATCCACCTAAGTCACCAACAACCTCACCAATCTCTAGGAGGCCTACCTTACTCACTTTTTCCTCTGAGTACTCTATATCCTTCCTATCTCTCCCCAGTACCATTGTGCCTCAGACTTCAGTCATATCTAGCAATCCTCAATATCCAGCCCCTCTGCTCTCTAATTAAGAATCCTTGAGCTAATATCTATCACTCACACCTTTCATAGAGAGGCCTCTCTTAGTAAGGAGATATTTAGTCACTAATGTCTAGGCCTCTCCCCACTTTTTCCAAAACACCCCCCTCCTAGAAGACCCCAGTGATCTGACCACAAATACCAAATAGTTTCCAAAGTCCTCTATATATCAACTCTCCAGCTATTAGCAGTCAGCATCCAGTTAATTCTTGAGCCCAGTCCTACCATCCAGTGAATAAAGATCCTATAATCCCCCCATCCAAGTCTCCCAGTATCTACCAAAGAGCTCAAGTGTTCAACTTCTTTCCAGACATCCATACTACCACTCCTATCTGCTATTCTCTTTTCTCTATAAGTTCTGTCTATCTTTCTCCCCCTAGACAGTCAATCCCTGCCTCCACCAATACTCCAAACTCTTATAGCTCTTAAATTCATTCTACTCTCTTCTCTTTCTACTAGACAGTAATATGACCCAACCATTAAGGGCCTCTAGCCTAGTCTCTTCCAAACTCTCCACACTACCCTGCTCCCCCAATGTCCAATATCTCTAATATCCCTGTTGCTCTTTCTAACCAGAATGCCCATACCCCATTTCTTTGTCTAGTCTAGAATATTTAAGTCTCTATCACACCCAATATCCTACAGTAGAAATAAATCTGCTTCTATCTCCTTCAGCTATCTAAAGATATTTTACTGCTTTACTACTCTTTATAGACCATTAATATTCAAAGATAAGATTTTAGTTATACTATTTATATTGAAAAATGTTATATGTATGAAGAATGGCTGTCTACTCTACAATTCTATGCTCACTGCATCATCAGCAACATCTAGGTTCAAAGTCCAAGAAATGACAATATCTATCTTTCTCTAGTAATATTTAGATTATACAACTTTCTGGCAATACTTTCAATATCATTTTCAGAGAAAAGATACTAGTATTATAGTAACCAACAAGCATTCCAAGGTGCATACTGGGTAGGGTGACTCTGGTGTATTCGACTGACAGTATATGGAGAGGGACCCTAGCTTAGAGAGAAGCATGAGGGGCCTGCTGGTGGGAGGACATAGTAGGGGAGGGGGCAGTACTGGAGACCAGGGGACAGGGAGGACAAGCTTCATGGAGAAGGTGAAGGGAGATCAGCAGAGAGCTGGGCTGGAGAGTTGGCTGAGAGGGAGTAAGGTGATATTGAAGATTACAGGGCAGGGGCTTTAAGAGAGAGCTCCTCTGGGGAGCCAGAGTAGTGGGGCCAATGGTGCAATAGTTGAGAGAGTGACTGCTGATAGGAGTGTGATGGGCAATCTGGAAAAAAATCCAGATGGGACTGCTGATAGTATACTGAGTAGTGGGATGGACATGAGGCCTAGTGACCTGACTGATGGTATAACAGGACTGGTAGTAGCACTATTACTCAAGAAGTCAATCTCAGAATTTGCAGTCACTCTGTACTTCAGAAGCATAGTGGTGATGGCAAAAATAATTCTGGAGCTAATTGTAAAGCAGGTGGAAGGCATGACTTCTGTTAAGTTTTTGAAGAGCCTGAAAGAGGTGGAGGTGGGCTTTGAGGAGATGGGACTGCTTGAGGAGACACTGAAGGCTAGGTTGATAGTGGGGGAGATGTGTGTCTCAATAGCATAGTGTTTGAGATGGGACCCCAGGGTGGTGCAGCTCCTGGTGAAGAGAGTGCCTATGGTGACTGCTGTGGAAACAAGGAGAAGAGTTGAGAAGATTATGGTAGAATATAGAGAGATGGTCAATATAGGGTTCAGGGTCTAGGAAGGGACCACTTTCTGAACAGAGGATGTTGATGTCCAGATTTGGCTAGCTGGGAGAGAGGCTACTGGTAAGGTGTAGGATTGACCTTCAGTGATGATGTGGAGAGTTTTTGTATGCAAGGTGATGAGAGTAAAAAGGAGTGAGGAAGAGGAGAAGGACCTGTTGGAGGTGCTGGAGGAGCTGAGTGGTATAGTGGAGCAGAGGACAAAGTCTTTGTAAGTGCACAACCTCCAAGCCACCAAAATCGCATGGCATCCTCAGAACTAATTTGGAAACCACATGCAAGACTACAAAACAAGAGATCATCTGGTTACATGAAATATGCCAGCAAGCACAAGAACCCACTGCCAAGATACAAGAATACTAGAAGAAGTACTACAACCATAAGACTGACTCTGAACCGCTATAACTAGTTTGGTATATTGTACTATTACAAAAGAAAACTAAAAGTACCAAACTCAAATTGAGACAACAAGAACCCTATCTCATCTACCAAAAGGTTCACGAACTATACTTATCAACTCAAGACCAAGATATACCATGACTATACAAGACCTCATTACTTAGCAGAAGCAAAACACATTTAAACAACTCTGTTTGCTCTATCTGTATCACCTCCGTTGGAGAGTGACAGACACTTCATCTGAACTCAAGAAAGCCAACATCATTGAAACCAATCTCAAGCCATCCATATGATAGATATTATTACTAGAAATTGCCTCGGATTACAGAAAATATCATTTCTGAGAGGTTCGAACCCCCAGCCGCAACATTGGGAGCCCTCGCCCTAGATGAGAATGGCCAGTCCTTACAAATGCGCCAGCAGACCAAAAAAAAAGAGAACCAAGACCTGTTATCCTTGTACAACCAATGCCACCAAGGACAGCCTTAATCTTGTAAGAGATAGAAGTGATGACACCTTGAAACTGATGATATCAGAAGTCAGAAAACTGCTCAGACTTTGCCAGTGATGATGTCATCAATAGTGATGTCATCAAAGACTAACCAGACAGCACCTAAATCTATAAATAGCTTAGCAGTTATAGTATAGTTAGATTAGCCTTGTATGACATAACTGTGAACTGACTCAGCAGTCAGACGATCTCTTGATATGTCAGATCACTCTTGTACTATGTGACTGCATTCCGACTCAGCAAAGCATTTAGTGCTACATCCATATCTAGTATAGTCCAGATAGCCCCTCACTAGTATAAATACCCCCTCTCCCAGACCTCAGAATCTCAGACTTGAACAGACCTGAACAATCCGAACACAACTCCTGAGCACTTCCCCACAATATCCCTTTACACAACTACTCCTAGTATAGCAATATCATGAATAGCGAATAAACCTATTTAATAACCCCCAAACCACTCTTAAGTAAATCTGCTCCCCATTAGGTCCTACTCCTAACCCCGTCACGAAATCTCCTAATTGGGTATTGTCTGCAGCGATATGTCAATTCAACTAAGCTGGTCTTAGTTTCTTGAACTTCCTGAAATATAGAAAATCCTGAACATCCAGAACTAGTCCGAGAAAGGACTTTGGTTGAGACATCAACCCAATCTTGAAATCAATAAGTGTAGAGGACATACTCCATACGAAATTGATCTTGAACATAAGAAAACAGTCTTCCAGAACATCCAGAACTTCAAGAAAACCCTTCCAGAACTACGTAATGGTTACCCTAAAAAAGCAACTGTCTTACAACTTGGTAGCAGTGGTTTACAATCCAATTCCACTTCAAGACGCTTCCTCACCCCACTACAAACCCTTCTGTGAATTCCTATAAGTTGGTATAAAGCCCAACCTCTGAACTGAAATTTATTCTGAACCATCTGACAATCTGGAGAGAATTGAACCTGATATACAAGGACAATTTGACCTCCACACCTGCAACAAGTGGGACAAATGTCATTCAAAGAAAGAAGTACTCCGATTAAACTAGCAAATAGGTGAAACCCTATTCATCAAACTCCTTGCACTACACCCAGCAAGTCAGGAGGAAGAAGGTCTTATAGAAGTCTTCTTTACTCTTCTCAACAAGAGTTTTGTCAGCTCTACAAATCCGAGCGACCTAGGACAACCAGCAGCAGTCTTTCTAGCCTTAGTTCCTCATAAAGCCTAAGCCTCTGTAGCAAAGTGGCTCAACTCTACTGACTTTCACTGTACCAGGACTAGGACCACGTTATACTACTGATTCCAGAACAGCAAGGACCACCATATTCTTATAGAAGAAGCAAGAGAAACCCTTCATCACCTATCTGATCCTGAACCTGAAGCAGGCCCTGCTACAGCCCTATCTGAATTCGAAACCAATACCAAACCAGAACTTAACTTTGAATTAAGTCCATCTGAAATCAGATATACAACTGATTCTGTCTACTTTGACGCTAAGCAAACCCAAGTACACGGGGACCAAACCGAAGAGGAGGAGGAGTATCTCAGTGAATTCGATCCCAGATACACCACCAAAGGAGACGCACCTCCATTAGGACAGAACATACCTACACAGTAACAGACAGCTATCTATCAAGCCCTTAGTCCAGACCCACAACTATTACTTCAGCAACTTACACAGATCCAAAGAACCCCATCACACTCTGCACCAGTACCTCAAGTAGTACCAGTAACACTACTACCAGCAGTCCAACCACCTCCAGTAAACAACATGGCAAACTAACAGATTCTAGACCTCACAGCCCAGGTAGCTATAATGGCAGCAACCATTACTGCCTTAGCCGAACAGACCTGACCTACAAAAAATCTGAGTCTACCTACCTTCAATGGTACTGCACAAGAAGTCCAAAGCTTCATTAGTATAGTTGATACCAACTTCAAAGCCAATCAATGAACCAATGAATGAGTCACTGACCACATCCTGATAAACAATCAAAACCACACTCTGGAACAACTCTTTGCTACCACTACAGCCTATGTCCGCTGAGTTGTTACATTCTTCCAAGGACCTGCCAAAGAATGGTGGCGAACCCTTCCCGAAAAACCCCTCACATAGGACATCCAACCTGCAGTAGTTGCTCAGAATGCAGCAAATAATGCCCCAGGATATGGAGCCCATCCTGCAGCCCCTGGACTTAAATAACTCATGATTGCTCAATATCGTAGTGAAACCATGATCACTGAATTCCGAGTAAAACTCCGTAACCTTAAATTTGATGTATATGGAAAGGAGGAATTCGAAACCTTCTGTATAAAACTTGAGTCACTCCTGAACACTATTGGCCTAGGATATATTGCCAATGATGAAGCACAAAATGGTATAAGAGTAGATCATCTATTCGATGCCCTGCCTGAATGGTTTATTAGAAAAATCTGAGAACAAGGATGCCCAGTTGGTTGTGACCACTAACAATAGTGCCTGGCAAGAATCAAGACTATGGTCAAGCGCATCCTAACAGCTGGACCCATTCTGCCCCAAAGACAATTCAACAACAAGGAAAAGACTTGGACCAAGAAAGAAGAACCCAAGCATGAAGCATCCTGAGCTCCCTCAACATCCACTTTGTAGACACCCAGAAATCATGAACCCACCCAGCCAAGTATCTTCAAGAAACTCACTGAAGGCAAAAGGAATGAACTTAGAAGAAGCGGAGCATGCTTCTATTGCTGAAAGACAGGACACATGGCCAGTGCCTGCCCTAACTGAAAACCCCGAACGTAACATGAGCAACTGTTACCACTCTGCACCATCTCAACAATCTGACCACCAGAACACTAGACTTTGTCAAGTTAAGACAAACTGCTAAGGCCCCAACCAAAAGAAGTCAAAAAGCAGCCGGATATGACCTGTATATAGCCGAAGAAGCTACAGTCTCCAACCGAGAAGTCAAGCAAGTCTACACAGGAATCGGTATCCAAATTCCTGAAGGACATGTTGGAAGAATATGCTGTCACAGCAGCCTAGGATTGAAAGGACTCTCAGTAGAAGGAGGAGTCATTGATGAAGATTATACAGGCAAAATCATTGTCCTTATCCAAAACCACAGTTGGACACCCTTCAAGATCCCTATAGGCTTCTGTATCGCCCAGATCCTATTCAAAAAAATTGAGTCAAACCTGACAGTCAAGGAAGTCCCAGAACTACTGCTCACCATCCGAGGATCCAAAGGATTCGGTTCATCAAACAAGGCCCCAGTCCAACCTACCATGAACAAAAAAGAACAATTCTACAAGAAAATCGAAGATGGATATATACCAAGTGGCTGATGCCTCCATGGTATTGGAATGTACTCTTCCTGAATGATTGATGATTGCTTCTCTTGTGTCAACGAACTGGCTCAAAGAAGAACCAATAGAAGGAAAGCTCCTACAACCGAAATCACCACCATTAGATCAGACAAACTGCTTACACTTAAAGCTTTTGTCAATCGAGCATCTGTCAAGATCATGATAGACAGTGGTGCCTCAGGCAACTTTATCAATGAAGAAACAGCCAACAGACTCAAGGTCTTCACCTCCCCAGTACAACAAACTCAAGCAGTTGCTACAGCTGATGGAACCTTATATGTCATTAGCAAGGAAGTCTGCAACCTACCCTTCCAAATTAGTGACTATCGAGTACATGTTACTCTTCAAATTGTACCACTCCCTGACAATGAAATCATCCTTGGAACTCCATGGTTAAAACAAGAGAACCCTATGATCGATTGGGTAAACCATTCTCTGACCATCAAGAAAGGACACCACAACTTCAAACTGCAAGGCGAAAAGGACCCACTCAACTCTAGTGACCCTGGACCAAAGATCACCTACATCAATAAGCTACAACTCAAGAAATTGGCCAAGAAATGCCCTCTCTTTGCTATCTCCATCCGTCCACCCAAAGGAGAACCCAAAAACTCTGAAGAAGACTTTTCCAAAGTTGACAGCCATGTCAGACCACTACTCCAGAAAGTCCGAGACATATTTCTGAACCGAACCACAGAACCACCTATACCTGTCATTATTAATGACCAAGAAGAATACAAAGTTGAACAAATCCTCAACAAATACAGCTACAAGAACCATCCAAATAGTACAACAACACCAGAACAAATTAGAAGGCCCCGACGAGGATGTCGAAAGCTAAGAAGGGGAGAGTTGTAAGCGCACAACCTCCAAGCCACCAAAATCGCATGGCATCCTCAGAACTAATTTGGAAACCACATGCGAGACTACAAAACAAGAGATCATCTGGTTACATGAAATACGCCAGCAAGCACAAGAACCCACTGCCAAGATACAAGAATACTAGAAGAAGTACTACAACCATAAGACTGACTCTGAACTGCTATAACTAGTTTAGTATATTGTACTATTACAAAAGAAAACTGAAAGTACCAAACTCAAATTGAGACAAGAAGAACCCTATCTCATCTACCAAAAGGTTCACAAACTGTACTTATCAACTCAAGATCAAGATATACCATGACTATACAAGATCTCATTACTTAGCAGAAGCAAAACACATTTGAACAACTCTGTTCACTCTATCTGTATCACCTCCATTGGAGAGTGATGGATGCTTCATCTGAACTCAAGAAAGCCAACATCATTGAAACCAATCTCAAGCCATCTACGTGACAGATATTACTACTAGAAATTGCCTCAGATTACAGAAAATATCATTTCTGAGAGGTTCGAACCCCCAGCTGCAACATTGGGAGCTCTTGCCCTAGACGAGAATGGCCAGTCCTCGCAAATGCACCAGTAGACCAAAAAAAAAGAGAACCAAGACCTGTTATCCTTGTACAACCAATATCACCAAGGACAGCCTTAATCTTGTAAGAGATAGAAGTGATGACACCTTGAAACTGATGATGTCAGAAGTCAGAAAACTACTCAGACTTTGCCAGTGATGATGTCATCAATAGTGATGTCATCAAAGACTAACCAGACAGCACCTAAATCTATAAATAGCTTAGCAGTCATAGTATAGTTAGATTAGTCTTGTACGATGTGACTGTG
>RBNI01004629.1:0-13707 GCA_003990745.1 Jimgerdemannia flammicorona | reverse complement strand
CCAGCCCATAAACACCACTTTTCGACCCCTTGCCAGAGGTTATGGGATCAGCAAATTTTTCAGGACTGGACCAATGAATAAGGACGCTCAGGAAGATCCTTATTCAGGAGGAAGATGTAACGGTGACTCCAGAATGATGACATCAGCACAGGAGACAGCCTTTCCTTGCAAGCCACCAGATCAGAGCACAAGAAGATTATATGGCATACAAGATGAGCAATGATGACCAACTGTGAGTCATTGTGACCACAGCACAAGCATCCTGAAGAATATAAAAGAAGGATCAAGGAACCGCAGTAGCAGCAACCAACAAGAACCACCAATCCCAAAATAGCTCAAAGACTTACCACAAACAAAATGCCTGCTGCCCGCCAAACCTCAAGGTCAAGGAACCACCAAGGTATCTCAGTCAAAGAAAGGATGTTCCAAGACATCAGAAGAGCCATGAGGACCCACTCAAGAAGGACTCCTAGTGTCTACCTGGGTACTGCAGACCCTTATCACTTCATCCTCTACCGCCGTGAAATGGAAACAAGAATCACCATTGCTACCGAATGCCTCCGAATGTGGCAGGAGTATGAAATAGGAAACCTTCTCTGCTGGGAGTTCCCACAGGCCAGCACCCAAGAGCTACAAGATACTACTTCCATAGATATATGTGAAATGAGGACAGCTAAGAAGATCCATCAGATCTTCAGGCATGTACCATGGTCGATCCCCAACTTGGAGTATGTTAGAGTCTCAGATTTCAGAGACCTGTCATCCTACCATATCAATGCACTAGAAGCCAGGGTGGCTACAGAAGCCCAGTCCACTATCACCCTCAATAGCGAAGAAGTAGAAGACTTCTGGCACCCCATCCTCCAGGACAACCTAGACCAATTCCTGCAAGGATTGATCTCAGTATTCCAAGGCCAAAGCATCCGGGTTAGATCTCCTCAAGACCCCACATTTGTCCCCTATTTTGTGGAAGAGAACCTCATAGACTGGAGAGCTCCAGATCTTGTTCCTGATTTTTCTGCCACTACCGAACATGATGATGTCATAGATGACGTCATCCCGCGCAACATACCCAAAGCACGCGAAGTATACGAAATGTGTGACCTGCATGACGAATTTGTGGATCTCATCTCCTTCAGTGATGATGATGATGATGATGATGAAGAAGCCCCCATGGTCCTGAACTTTCTGCTCTAAGTTCTTTGTTACACTAGATAATGCCAGCACCAGTATTCTCATGTAACACTGGATAATGCCAGCACTGGTATTCTGAGGTGACGCGAAATTGTTCCAGCACTGGTATTTTGATGTGATACCAAATAATGCCAGCCCTGGAACTTGGTAGTTTTAGTTATTGGAATTTATATTTAGCTTTATATCTTAGCAACCATTGAATTATATTTTGTATAAATACCCCTCTTATTTCCTCTGAAATAAAGTCAGTTCCAGTTCACTTACATACACTTCCTTGCAAGCAATCTAAGAGATAATAAGACAGTTTAAAGATAAGAAGTTTGAGGACTATAAGACCTTGGGAAGGCACTCCAATAAGAACTTGCTTATAACAAACTTGTAGTTAGTCTAAGAGATATATCTTGAAGAGAATCTGGCGTATTTGAAGGACTCAGCGACCACTACATGACAACAAATTCATCCAATATTTTATATATTCTACCTCAAAATCTAAAACCAGTTACTACTTTATCTTGGTCAAAATTTCAAACTATTTATCTCTATACTTATTGAAAACTATATTAAGTATATATAAGATTAAGAAATTTTTTAATAAGAGAATCTACTACTACTGACCTAAATATATATCTGGTCAAATAGATGGACTATTCTAAATATGATACTACCTGAGAACTACTAATTAATCTTAAGAATATACAAAATCTCATTTAAGACTTTAAAGTAAAAATACATATCTCTATCTCTACTTATTAACTTGATATACTTTTATATAGAGATATAGTTACTATTAATAAGCTTACTTAAGATAATAAGGGGTTTTCTCTATATAGTTTAAATTTCTAACTATTGTAATGGTGATCTCAAAATAGTAACATCATTATAGAAGACAGTCTTTTCTTACAAGTTATCAGATTAGAGCATAAGAAGATTATATAGTATGACTCACTCAGGCTATAAGATGAGCAATAATAATAAACCATAAGTTATGATAATTACAAGATAGACATCTCAAGGAATATAAAAGAAGGGCTAGGAAACCATAGTAGTAGCAACTCAAATAAGACTCACAAAATTCTGAAATAGTTTAAAAGACTTACTATAAATAAAATGCCTGCTACTTGTCAAAATGCAAGGTCCAGGAACTACCAAGGCTTCTCAGTCTAAGAAAGGATATTCTAAGATATCAGAAGAGCCATAAGGACCTATACTAGAAGGATTCCTAGCCTCAATCTGGATACTAGTGACCTCTACCACTTTACCCTCTACTGCTATGAAATAGAGACAAAGACTACTACTGCTACCAAATACCTTTAGATGTGGCAGAAATATGAAATAGAAAACCTCCTCTACTAGAAATTCTCTCAGACCAGCCTCTAAAAGATACAAGATGATATCTCTATAGATGTATATAAATTAAGGGTAGTCAAGAAGATCCATTAGATCTTCAGATATACATTTTGGTCAATTTCCAACTTGGAGTATACCAGAGTCTCAGACTTCAAGAAATTATCAGCCTGCCACACAGATATACTGGAGGCCATAGTGGCTACAGAAGCCCAATCTACTATCACTCTCAAAAGTGATAAGATAGAAGAGTTCTGAAATTCCATCCTTGAGAACAATCTAGATCAATTTCTATAAGTTGGAGAGCCCTCAATCTCTTTCTTGCTATCATCAAACATGATAATTTCACTAGCAATAACATCATCTCACTAATTAATATATATAAAATAAAAACATTCACTGACCTTATTTTCTTCAAAGATATCCTGTTCCTGATCTCTAGCCTTAATGACAGCAATGAAAACAAAGCTCCAGAATTTTTAACATTCTACTCTAATTTATTTATATAACTATTTGTTTGAATATTTGAATGTTCTGGCATTCTGACTTTATGCAACTATCAGAAATTATTTCAGCATTCTGATCTTGTATAACTAATTATATAGATACTCAAATTTGTACTTATAACTTGAAGTTTTCTATATTCAAATATCTTGTTTAGTTATTAGATTTTATATTTAGCTTTATATCTTAGCAACTATTGAATTATATTTTGTATAAATATCTCTCTTATTTCTTTGAAATAAAGTCAGTATTAAAACACTTAAGCATTTAAGTACCTAATTACTCAAGAGTACAAAAGTTCCAGTCCTCTACTCAATTCTATGTAAGTAAATCTAGAAGATAATAGAAAAGTTTAAAGATAAGAAGTTTGAGGACTATAAGATCTTAGGAAAGCACTCTAATAGAACTTACTTATAAAAAACTTATAGTTGGTCTAAGAGATATACTTTGAAGAGAATCTGATATACTTGGAGAACTTAGTACTCACTATGTAACAACTTGGTACCCATTGGCTGGTGATACCATTAGGATCCCTCACTTTCAAGCTGAATAATGAATAACTACTATAATAACTACTCTGATTATAAGAGTTACCCCTGTAAGAATTCAAGATAAGATAGAAATACATCTCTCTATATTCTATAGATTTACTTGCCCATATAGGGCTATCCACTCAGGAAGATAGTGTCATCCTTGTACAGGGGCCATGCTAATCTTCTCTGTATCGTTCCAATTTTTTCAAGTGTCAGCAGTCCCGAAGGACTTGACTCTATAGATTTACTACTAAAGAGTCAATTCTGACCTTTATTGAAGACTTTGAACAATTTGCTACTATACAAGCTCTCAATATTGAAGCACAATTGGCCCTCTTATCTGTTAGCTTTAGAGGACCTACTAGAGATAAGTTCAATGCAACCATCATTGCCAACAATAGTGCTGCCAAACTTATCAATATAAAGAACTTCCTCAGAACTATATACTATACTGAAGAGATCAAGCAAGCTCTTAAAGATCAACTCAATACTATCTGCTAAGGACTTAATGAAGATCCTAACTCATTCTACACTTGAATCTGCCACCAGATTGTCTTGGCTGGCTATGATGACTGCCTCAAGGAATAGATAGCTGATTTAACCTTTCTAAAAAAAGTCTACTATAAAATTGCCCTAGCAATCTGGTCTACTCTAGCTACTCTGATCCTTGACCAGAAAGTGGTCTTTGCATAGAGATATTGGACTATCAGACACCCTGCTGAATATTTAATAGAAAGGATAACTGATATCAAGATAGGGCCACTAAAGCTAATCAGTAACATATCTATCACAGTCTTCAACAGACAACTATCCCCATCTATCCCCAAGATGACTAAAGCCAACCCAGTAGAGGAATATGTCCAGTAGTTTGCCAAGATGACTGTATACCTTAGTGATATTATTAGAGAAGTATGAAGTACTAACAAGAAACCAGTACAGATGTTTGCAGCTATTATAGAGGAATATACCATCACATACTTTAAATATAAAGAAGAAGGCCACTATGCAAAGAATTGCATAATCAAAACAAAGTGTAGAGCCCAACTAAGTAATACTATCAGAACCTGAGAACAAATCAATATAGTAGTCATTGAGGAGATTGGTAATACTGATGATGAAGAATACTATGAGGAGTCTGAATTCTACTCTGTTATTGAAGGTATCAGAACCTGGTCCAAGCTCTATGACAAGAAGGACAACAGTAAGCCAGTTGGAAGATCAAAAAATATCCCAACTATTACTATTCAAAGTAAGACCCAACCTGAGGAGATTGATCAAGATATAGAGTTAGATGAAGCTACCTACCAAATTATTGAAGATACTACTTCAGTCTTAGAAGAAAGTAAAAGTAAGAAAGAACAGAAGCTACATAAGACTAAGATCTATTAGTATGATATCTATAAAGACCTCAAGGAATAGAAGGTCAATGCTACTTTTGGACAACTAGCAGAAGTTCCTGCCTGTAATAATTTCATAGTTATATTTAGTCTTAGTACATTTTCACATCTTTTAGTTAGTCTTTTCTTATTATTTCTTGAACATTCTACTATATTCTGCTACCTTCTACTTACTTAGAAATCTTCTCTCAGTGTTTAGATACTACTAGAACATTTTTGTCTTTCCTTGGTACTAAGTATCTTATCTTAGTTAGTCTGAAATATTGTAGAATTATATTAGTCAGCTTTGCTGAGAACCTATTTCTTGGCATTTCTCTTTCTTTTCAAAATCCTTCCAGATCTTTCTTTCTGATTATATATAAATATCCTTATTCTCTGTCTAAATAAAGCTCAGAATATTTTCTCCCAGAAACTCTTTAAGAATATTTAAATCTTTAAGCATCTCTTTAAGCTACTTTAGGCTAACCAGAACTTCCAGATTTAGCCACTTTCTCTTAAAGAAACCAGAACTGTTACACTTAGTAGCAGTGGTATTGTTACATCTTGCCTTATTAAGAAACCTTATACAAATTTGGAAACCAGTCACAACTAATCACATAAATCCAAAATGAGCCACAAAGAGTCAGTCTATCAGCTAGACCCCTCTGCTATAGGAGAAGCAAGAGAACTATAAGTCAGTGTAGAGAATATGATTACCTCTATAGCCTACTAAATTTAAGTACTTTAAGTACAACTAGAATAGTAGAAAATAAGAACTGTGAATATATTACACTTTGCTATCATACTAGTCAGTTTCAAGCTACTCAAGTCAGATACCTTTAATAGTTACTGAGGAGGACTATCTACAGATACATGGATCTTCCAATTGGACCAATACTTTGAGCTCATAAGAATAGAAGAAGATATGTAAGTCTAATTTACTGCCACACTTCTCTGAGAAAATATAGCTATTTTAGTAGTACAATTATATTATAACTATATCTATATACTTATATGTATAAATCAAAGATTGAGAAGCTTTTAAGAGAGCCCTTCATAGATAGTTCAAGCCTGCTAATACTACCAAACTAGCTAGAGATAAGCTAGTAAACATCAAGCAACTCAAGTTTGTATAAAGCTATAATATATAATTCCTATCAATCCTACTTAAACTACTAGTAATAGCTGAGAATAAAAAGATAGACTGCTATGTCCAAGGTCTGAAGAGAAACACATAAGTCAAGATTGAGCTAGAAGAGCCACAAAGCCTTGATGAAGCTATGAGAATTACTGATAGGTTTGATATCATCACCTTTGACAATCACTTTGAATCAGAATACTGCAAAAAAAACTACTTTGAGAACCACTACAGAAACCAATCAAGAACAGTTGGTCTAGCATCAATGGATTTAGACACTATGAATAAAAAGAACACTAAGCTTACCTCTGAAGAAAAGGAGTCAACTTGAGCTCAAGATCAAGAAGCTTCACTCAAAGGCCCAGGTCTCTCAATATCAAACAGAAGGAGCCATTAGTCTTGACCTATACTCCATCAAACAAATCACTATTCCAGCCAAGGGCCAAACTCTGATACCTACTGGAATTGCAGTCTAATGTTCTAAAGGACATTATACCAGAATTGCATTATAATCAGAACTCAGTATCAATTATTATTGTAACAGTTCTAGTTTCTAAATGAGAAAGCGACTAGTTCTGGTGGTTCTAAGTAGCTTAAAGAGATACTTAAGAGTTCAAGTATTCTCGAAGGATTTCTGAGAGAAAATATTCTGAGACTTTATTCATAAGAACAAAGGGGATATTTATACAAGATCTGAAAGAAGGATCTGGAAGGATCTGAGAAATCAAAGGAAAATGCCAAGAGGAAAGTTCTTGGCAAAGATGACAAATGATGACAAATAAAGTTCTACAAGTTTCCAGGATAATCAGTGACTAGCTAAATAAGTACTAGAGGATACTCGGTACCAAGAAAGGATTTCTAAGCATTTAGAAAGTACTGGAAGGTTGTAGAATATTGAAGAAAGACAAAGAAAAGAAATAAACTATGCTAAAATATTACATCTTCTCCTCCTTAAGAATCAATGTCCTTGTTGAATTCTCAAAGTTACATATAATAAACAATAAGACTAAAAGAAACTTCAAATTAAATATATCAACTCATTGGCAAGGATTGGCCATCCTTGTATAAGGTGAGGGCCAAAGTATCATCTTGATCAGATGAGAACTGGTTCGAATCTCATTGGTTGCAGGATTTATAGAGTTCTCCTATATCTCTTATTTCTGATGCTGTATCCCTTAGAGAGCCCTGATGCATAATGTGCCTGATCAGCACAGTAGATCATCTACTATCTAAGGGGAGAATCTCATGGGCAGTCAATGAGTTCCTTTTTGCTTGAACTCTTGGATGAGGTCTTGGGAGTTCTTGAGATTGGCAGCAGGTTCCCAGGTGGTATCATATTCAGAGTAACCCATCCACTTGACTAGGTATTCTGTGCAATGGTATCAGACTCACTTGTCTAAGATTTTCTCGACTTCATACTCAATGTGGTCTTCAACTATGACTGGTGCTGATAGTGTCAGAATTCAGCCAGGGTATGGGGGTGACTGGTTCCAGGCCTTGAGTTGTGACATATGGAATACTGGGTGTATATGCATGGTTGTTGGCAAGTTGAGATGGTAAGACCAGGTAGAGACTTGCTTGGTGATCTTGAAGGGTCCAAGGTACTTGGGCTGGAATTTGGCTGACTGGCGGTTGACTTGAGATTGAGCCTTGATGTTGTTAGCTTTGAGTAGAACTATATCATCAATGTTATATATGACATCTTACCACTTCTTATCTGCATACTTAGCTTGATATTGCTGAGCCTTTTGCAGGTTTGTAGTGGTGATCTTGAGAAGGGAATCCATTTTGTCAATAAGGTTCTGGGCTGTGGGGACTTGTGTGTGACTGGATTGCTAGAATGAGACTAGACTTGCAGGGGTCTCAGGGTTTTGACCATGAAGTAGCTGAAATGGGGAAAGGCCAGTTGATGATTGGTTGGTATTATTGTAGGTGAACTTAGCATAGGTCAGATAGTGGTCCCAATCATCTTGCTCATAAGACACATAGTTTTTGAGCATTTGTTCAAGTGTTCTGTTCATTCGCTCTATCTGTCCATCAGTTTGAGGATAGAAGACAGTGGATATAGCAATTTGGATTCCAAGGGTCTTGAAGAGTGCTTGCCAGAAGTGACTTGTGAACTTGGGGTCGCGGTCACTGATAATTACTTAGGGAAGTCCATAATGGCAGAAGATAGTCTTGAAGAAGATTCTTGCAATTTCTGGGGCAGTGGTATTAGTTGTGGTTGGCTCGGTGATTGTAATCTTGGTGAGACAGTCTACAAACACAACAATAGCATTATAGCCTATTTTGGTTCATGGGAGTTGCACAATGAAGTCCATTGTGACTTGTTCGAACTTCTTGGTTAGAATTGACAAGGGTTGTAGAAGACCAGTGGGTGCTTGGTTGCTTGACTTGTTTCTTTGGCAAAGATTGTAGCTTTGGACATACTCCTTGATTTCTTTGAGTATGTTTGGCCAGTAGTAGTCTCATTGGATATTCTTGATGGTCTTCTCAGTTCCAAGGTGGCCAGCTAGTGGGGAATTATAGTGTTCATGAAGAATCTTGTACTATAGTTCAGAGTTAGCAGGAATATATACTTTGTCTTGATAGTACACAAGGTTGTTCTTGATGGTGTACTTTTCCTTGAATTCCTTGGTGTTCCTTTGTAGAACCAGAGAGTCTTGTTCATATGCCTTCTTGATCTGGTTGAGGAATTCAGATGCCATGGTGACTTGTAAAATTGCAGTGAGGTCAGGTCTCCTTGAAAGTGTATCTGGTATAACTAGAGTTTTGCCAGGCTTGTAGATGATGTTTGGGGTAAAGGTCTGAAGCAATTGGCTCTACTTGGCTTGTTGGCAAGAAAGGGTTGGTTGAGTGTTGATATACTGAAGGGACCTGTGATTGGTGATCATGTTGAACTCAACTCCTTCTAGATAGTGTCGCCAGGTCTTGAGGGTATGTATGATTGCCAAGAGTTCCTTTTCATGAGTAGCCAGCTTTTGTTCTGCTGGGGATAATTTTCTTGACTCAAAGGCAATAGGTTGGTGTCCTTGACCATCATCTTGAGAAATGACTACACCAATGGCAAAGTTAGATGTATCTGTAGTAACCATGAACTTCAAGTTTGGGTCTATGTTTCTCAGGACAGGTGCATGGGTCAGGTGGTTCTTGAGTTCTTGAAAAGCTTATTGACAGAAAGCATTCCAGATATAGGGGACATAGAGGTCAGAGTTGGGTTCCTTTTACAGGAGGTTTGTCAAAGATTCTGTAATACTAGAGAAGTTCTTGACAAATTGATGGTAGTATCCAGCCAGACCAAGGAAGGACCTGAGTTCAGTGAGGTTTGCTAGTACAGGCCACTGTTTAATGGCTTATATTTTCCTTAGGTCTATTTGAATTCCTTTGGCTGATATAATGTGTCCAAGGTATTTGACTTGATCCTTGAAAAATTCACATTTCTTGAGCTTTGCGTAGAGCTTGTTCTTGCAGAGGATCTTGAGGACTTGTTTGATATGCTTGAGGTGTTCTTCTTCAGTGCTACTGAAGATCAGAATATCATCAATATATACAAGTACAAAGATATAGAGCTGATCCTTGAAGACAGTTTGTATGAGATCTTGAAAGGTTGCTGGTACATTGGTGAGACCAAAGGCCATGACTAGGAATTCATAGAGTCCAAAGGGTGTCATGAAGGCAGTCTTGGGTATGTCTTCTGGCTTGATTCGAATTTGGTGATACCCAGAGGTGAGATCAATCTTGGTGAAGTACTTTGCATTCTTGAGAGCATCAAAGATTTGATCTATGAGTGGTAGTGAATAATGGTTCTTGACTGTAATCTTGTTGAGTGCTCAGTAGTCTATGCATATTCACAGAGTATCATCCTTTTTCTTGACAAATAGGACTGGGGAGCCAAAGGGTGACTTGCTTGGCTGAATGGCTCCTCACTCAATGAGTTCATTGAGTTCCTTCTTGACTGCTTCAATTTTGAGTGGAGACATGCAGTACATTTTCTTCTTAGGTATAGCTGCATCAGGTACCAACTTGATTTCGTAGTTATGGTCTCTTGAAGGTGGTAGACCAGATAGTTTGTCCAGGAAGACATCCTTGTACTTGTTCAGTAGTAACTTAATGCTTTCACTAATTGATAGCTTCTTGTCTTCTTTCTTTGATCAGATCAGTGCCACAAAGGCACAGGTAGCTTTCTTGAGGGCCTTCTTGAACTGAATTGCCGAAAGGGTAGCAATTGGGGTTCTTGTCTGAGTCTTGTCTGGCTTGATGGTAATGTTGGCTCCATCCTGAATCAAGGTGACTTCATTCTTGGTCCAATTAATCTGAGAGTTGTGCCGTGTAAGCCAGGGTTTGCCTAGGATCAGGTCATGGTCTCTTAGTAGTGCTACCTTGAAATCTAAACATTCTCAGTACTTCTGGATCTTGAGGGAAGTTTAGTGGCAATTGAGTCAATTGGTAAGGTGGTGCCATCTGCAGTGACAACTCCACCATTCTTGCTGGCTGGTTTGGTGAGAATCTTGAGCTTGTCGATGAGGTTCTTGTTGATGAAGTTCCCAACAGCTCCACTGTCTATGAGAACATCTAGTTCTTGTCCCTTGACTAGATCTTTGAAAATGAGCATTGAATTGGCTCGGTTCTCAGCTATGCTTGCAACTTTGTCAGTGCTGCCAAAGCCTTTCTGATCCCACTTGGTTGGAGACAGCTTGGTGACTTCTTTGATGACTGGTAGGGTGGCTCGCTCCAGAATGAGCTGTGCAATTCTGTCACCTTCATTGACAGTATATGGTTGGTTCTTGTGGTTGACTAGCAGGACTTGCATTTCACCTCGAAAGTCAGGGTCAATGACTCCAGCACCAACATCTAATGAGTGCTTGAAACTGAGGCCAGATCTTGGTACAATTCTTACATAATATTCCTTGGGAATTTTGACTGAAAGGCCAGTTGGAATGAGCCTTCTCTCATGTGCCAGAATAGTGACTTGTTGTACTGCTTGAAGGTCCAAACCAATGGCTCCTTCTGACTGTGCTTGAGAGATCTGGGCCTTGGGGTTGACTCACATGAAATTGAGTACAACTTCTTGTTCAACTGGTTGACCTTGAGTGTCTTTGGACAGGACCAGGATCCTCTTTGGTTCGGCAGTTTTCTTGGGATATTTGGTTGCAATGTGACTGGGCTGACAGCAAAAGAAGCAGGCTCCAGCCTTCTTGAGGTGCTCCTTTTCCTTAGATATAAGCTTGCCTTTCTTACTCTTGTCAATGGTGTCTAGGTCCATGGGGGCAGGTCCAACAGTTCTGACTTTGGGTTCCTCCCTTCTGTAGTTATTGTTGTTGTTGAAAGGTGGTCTCTTCTGTTCAAAGTAGTGACCATAGGTGATGACATCAAATCTATCAGCAATTTTCATTGCTGTATCTAGGTCCTTGGGTACTTCTAGTTCAACACAAACTCGGGTTTGACCTTTCAGGCCTTGGATGTACTTATCGACCTTCTCGTCTTCAGTGACATGTGATAATTCTAGCAGGATTGACAGGAATTATGCATTGTATGCTTGCACTAACTTAAGTTGTTTGACATTTGCCAGATGGTCTCATGTGGCCTTGGTGCTATTGACTGGTTTGAATTGGCCTTGAATAGTATCAGAGAATTTGCCCCAGGTCTTGATTCAGCCAGAGAATCTGGTATTCTGGATATGATTTCACCACCAGATTACAGTATTCCCTCAGAGAAGTGTGGTGGCAAATTGGACTAGTATTGCTTCTTCCAAATTGGTCAGTTCTCCATATTGCTCCAATTGGAAAAGCCAGGCATCGCTAGACAGTCCTTCTCTTTGACCATCAAAAGTATCGGGCTTCTGAGGCTTGATAGTGACTGCTGTTGGGTGTATTGATGTTAGTAGAGGTGCAGAGGTATAAGTGGAGGCCTTGCTTTCCTTTCTTTCTATGCATTCTTGAAGTTGAGCAATCTGAGCTAATGTGGTCTGCAAAAGACTCTCGATGGCCCCATTCGACTGAGTAGGGTTTTGCTGTTCCTCTTCTTCTTGCTGATGGTATGAGGTATTGTCTGGACCATAGGTACTGTATGAAGAGTTCCACCCATTATCCTCCATAGTGTTGTGACTGATATCTTGAGAGGTATCTTGATAAGGCTAGGTGTAACTTAACTGCTACTACTAAGTGTAATGGTTCTAGTTTCTAAATGAGAAAGCGACTAGTTCTGGTGGTTCTAAGTAGCTCGAAGAGATACTTAAGGGTTCAAGTGTTCCTGAAGGATTTCTGAGAGAAAATATTCTGAGACTTTATTCATAAGAATAAAGGGAATATTTATACAAGATCTGAAAGAAGGATCTGGAAGGATCTGAGAAATCAAAGGAAAATGCCAAGAGGAAAGTTCTTGGCAAAAATGACAAATGATGACAAATAAAGTTCTACAAGTTTCCAGGACAATCAGTGACTAGCTAAATAAGTACTAGAGGATGCTCAGTACCAAGAAAGGATTTCTAAGTATTCAGAAAGTACCGGAAGGTTGTAGAATATTGAAGAAAGATAAAGAAAAGAAATAAACTATGCTAAAATGTTACAATTATTTAGATATAGGTACTGGTATTATTAACCCAGACTTTTGAGGACAAGTTCAAGTTCTACTTATCAACTAGAAGAATCAAGACTACATAGTCAAGGAAGGAGACCAAGTCACACAAATAATCCTAAAAAAAGCCAGTTAACTCAAGATTACAGAAGTCTAAGAGCTTTCTGAAACCAAACAAGACCAAAAAGGTTTTGGTAGCACTGATCAAGCAGTAAGTTTTACTGAAAATTAAGCTCAAGCTATGCTCATTTTCAAAGACCTAGTCAAAGAAAAAGAAGTTTAAGTACTTATAGACAGTAGAGCTATAGGAAACTTCATCAATCAGAATCTCATCAAAAGTCTTAAGATTCTCACCAAGCCTGTACTCAAGAATAATAGTATAGTTACTACAGATGGTATACTGTACTCCATCAAGTTAATTGTCACCAAAATACCCATCAAGATCCAGAAATATTAGGAATAAGTAGATTTTGAGATTATACTACTAGGAGATCATGACCTAATCTTAGGAAAACCCTGGCTTACAAAATACAACCCAGATATTGATTGGTGCAAGAATGAAGTCACTTTACTTCAAGATGGAGCCAATATTACTATTAAGATAGACAAGACTACAAGCAAGACCCAGATTGCAATACTGTCAGCCATACAGTACAAGAGAGTACTCAAGAAGGTAATGTATATCTTTATTATAATAGTCTATCCCAAGAAATAAGACAAGAAACTATCAATTAATGAAAGCATCAAGTTACTGCTAGAAGAATTCAAGAATGTCTTTCCAGACAAGCTGCCTGGTCTACCACCTATATAAGAAGTTAATCATGAAATTGAACTGACCCTAGGAGCTATACTACTCAAGAAATATATGTACTACATGTCACCACTCGAAATTAAAGTAGTCAAGAAGGAACTAGAAGAACTACTTATATAAGAAGCTATTTAGCTAAGCAAATCCCCTTATGACTCATCAGTCCTATTCATCAAGAAGAAGGATGGTACCTTACAAATGTATATAGACTACTATATACTCAACAACTTTAAAAAA
>RBNI01004628.1:0-13709 GCA_003990745.1 Jimgerdemannia flammicorona | reverse complement strand
CTCCTCCTCCTCCTCCTCCTCCTCCTCCTCCTCCTCCTCCGCCCCATCTTCCTCTTCATCATCATCGAAATCGTCGAAATCGTCATCATCCTTCGCCTTCGCCTCCGCCTTCTTGACAATCTCAGAGACGTCGTCCCCCTTCTCCAGCTTCCGCAGGTACGTTCGTCGTGCGCGCTCTGTCATCAGGCTCATCAAACGCTCTTCCTCTGTGCGTTCTTTGTTTAGGTCCTGCTCCGTCTTGATTTCAGAGGCGCTGTGGGAGATATGGAGAGGGAATGAGTGGTAAGAATCTGGAGATGTATACAAAGGAAAAGAGGAGGTAGAAAAGAATTACCTTGTGAGGATATCTTTACTCTCGAGACACTTTGCGCAGACCTTTTTGTGGGTCGCGCAGGCGTTGCAGAAGACGTGATAGGCTTCCTTTACGGTCTTTTGTTCACAGTTTGTGCTGTGGGTCGAAACACCGAGATGGACAGGCATAATTTATTTCGCAGATCATACCTCCCATGCGACGCGATAAGACTCTAAAAATGTCACAAACACGAGCCCCATGCCAGCCTACTCACCACTTCCTCGGTGCCGTTAAAGGCTTGTACTTTCTGAATTTCTTCCTCCACAGGATGACATCCGTGCAGCGTTTGCACAGGCCATACACGGGTAGCGCCTTGATCTTCTTGTCAATCTTGGAGTTCTTGTTGGGGTGCCACGCGAGCGTGTTCTGGTGCCGCTGGCCCGTTTTCTTGGCGCCGGAGCCCCGCGTTGATACTTTTTTCGGCTCGTGGGTTGACATTGGGTATGGAGGTGGGAATAGTGAGAGAAGCGGGAGCTGTCATGAAAACATGAAGGTTTAGGAGGGTTAGAAGGGCAGTTTGGTCGTCGTGCGAGAAAGGGCGAAGGAGACGAGATTCTGTCGGATTGTATATTTTTGCTCACTCATGAAGCTAAAATTTGTCATCATTCAAGCCTCTACGCGACGTGCCGTGGCCGAAAGACGTATTAAATATTTTTACTGACCTTATACGATTGTGGTTGGGAGGTCGTATTTTTTTTTTTCTTTCACACAATTTTCGTAAGCCACCGTGAACACGTGATTATAGCATATTTGGTGTTCGACTGGTCAAAACGTCAATAGGCACGCGCTAGACACAGAAATAACTACCTCCACAACGACATGAATACAATAAACACATACATGATGAGAATAGAAGAAAAATTCGCAATCTGCCACCAATGTGACCTATATACAAAGTGATAACCCGCAAACCACCTCTGGTTCATATTACTCAAACTATGACAAGGCCCGTCGTTTTATCCAAGATGTTTGACATTCGCATCGACGCTCGGCCGGAGATCTCTTTACTCGTCAAAGTCATCCAGCTGCGCATCACACACAGACGCAAAAAAATGATTAGATTCTGCAGGGAGACCACCACACATACTAACTGGACCCCCGTCGTGCAACCCACCTTCACGGTCAACGTTCTGCTACTGTTAACATCCTGGTCGCGGTAGATCCCGACCAGGGCCTCGGCCTTCTCGTACAGGGTGCTCTTAAGGGAGATTACGACGAACTGGAAGTTTTCGTCGGCGTGCTCGCGGATGTAGTTGGCGATCTTGCCCACGTTCGTGTTGTCCAGCGCGGCGTCCACCTCGTCCAGAACGAAGAAGGGCGACGGTTGATAGCTGCATCGATCGACCAAGCAAACATCAGGAAACGAATCTCACCCGATCGAAAGCGACAAATCTATTCTCGATCAAACAAACCGACAAAGACATACATACCTATGGATGGCGAACAAGAGCGCCAGCGCGGCCATCGTCTTCTCGCCGCCGGATAACTGCTCCATGTCCCTGAACCTCTTCATCGGCGGCATGGCGTGGTACTTGATGCCGTCCAGGTACGGCTCCTCGCTGTCCTCCAAGCTCAAGTACGCCGTCCCGCCCGATGGAACTGCACGACTCTTGGTCAGGTCCTTGTAAATCTGGTCGATCTTCTCCGAGATGTGGCTGTACGCGTCGTAGAACAGCTTGTACCTACCAAGAGAACGAGGCATCGGAGAACAGTAAGTGAATGCGCAGAGAAAAACGGAGGCGTTCATGTGAATCAATATCAGAATTATATTCAACCCACCTCTTCTGCTTGATCGCGGTAAATTTATCCTTTGCAGTTTTCGCCTCCCTCCTAGCAGTATCGAACTCCTCCTCCGTTTCCCTGAGACGGCTCTCGACGCCGTCGAGGCGGTCGACGGCCTTGAGGTTAGGAGCCATGCGCTCGATCTCGCTCGTTATGATCTTTATCTCGTTCTGCAATTTCTGCTCGACCTCGACGCTATCGTCGCTCTTCTTGTCATCGTCCAGCTCCGAATAGTCCACCTCGATTCGCCAGTCTGATGATCGGATCGACCGCTGCGACTGCGTAAAGCTTGGCCCATCTTCGTCCACTTCCATCATATCTTCGTTACGCTGTGCGATAGTGGGTGGGTGGCGGTTGCGTTTGGGTTCAATATCTTCTATAGTGACTGCTAAAATAAAAATATATAACTTGTTTACCGTCCGCAAATAAACATACCTCGGTATCATCCATTGGCACATCATTCAAGCTCCCTTTAGCTAACGGCACGGCAATCTCCTCCAGCTTACACTTCCTAAAAATGCCAACCTTCTCAGCATTCAACCTCTCGACCTCCGTCTCTCTGGTCACAACCTCCTTCATCAACTTATCGACCTCTCTCGTCCTCTTCGCGACCTCCTTCCTATGTCTATTAACGAACTCCATCTTTTGCTCCTCGATCTCCCTCGCCCTCTTCAAGTCCCCCTCCATCTTCGCAATTTCGTCCATGATCGTCTTCGTTTCCTCCAGATGTCTCTCTTTCTCTACCTCGAGCCGCTCGAGCGTGTCAGTATCGGCGCGGATGGCGGCGTACAGCCGCGCGACGCGGTCGCTTGTCTCCTGCAGCTGCTGAGTCTCAAATGTCAGCTGGTTCTGCACCCGTGACTGCTGCGTCGCGAACTTCAGCCGCATCTCGGCCGTCTCCTGTGCCAGCCGCAGCTGCCGCTCCTCGTACTCGCGAATGTTCGATACCCGAATCCGAAGGCAGAAATCCCTGAAGATAGAGTCCTCCGTCGCATTGATCTTCGCTTCAAGCTTGTTGATGTCCGACTCAAGCGAAGCGAGATCAGCGGACGCCTGTGACCGGATGAAAAGATTTGATGACTTTAAAACCATGCCACTAGAGAAATTTCGAGTGGCTGAAAATTCGTCAGAAAATACCTTTTGATACTTGGGAGTAGCCTGTGCGATATCCTTGCCGATATGTTTTAATTCATCCTTTATATCATCCAGCTTCCTCTTCGTGGTCATCTGGTGGTGAGAATCGAACGCATTAGCACCTGAGATCGCATGCAAGACGATCACGCTCAGCCAAAGCCCTTACCAAATCCTCCTTGGAGTATGTCAACCGACCCTCAAACCCAGCACACTCGCTCTTCAACAGCTCCTCGCTGGTTCCGCGCCTCTTCTGCCGGCTCAGCTCGTTCAGCTCGCCGAGAAGGTTGTCGCGCGTCCGCGACAAGCCTTCAAGGAAACGGGAACGGAAATGGAAATGGGTCAGGCGGAATATTGTAATCGTTAATGGGACAAGCTCGTTAATTAACGCGACCGGTTTACCCGAACAACGTGAACCGCTTTTCAGCACGTACATACGTACCTTCCACCTCCTTCTCCTCCCACCTGCGAGCGCCTTGCGTCAGTCCGCTCTGACCACCCGTGATCAAGCCGTTCTTGTGGATAACTGTGCCATCCAAGGTCACAGCTATGGGGTACAATGAAAGGTGGATAAGTATTTGATTTCGCACATGTTCGTCCGACACAAACCCCAAAGCAAGCGGCACCTACCTTTAACCTCCTGGTTCTTCTCGTAGCAAATATGCTTGGCGATCTGTAATGAGTCGCACACTAGGGCGTTCCCACACGCGTACTGCAGGGCACGCTCGAGGAAGTCCTCGAACTGAATCACATCGATGGCAAGTCGTGCGCCCTTGATGAAGCCGCGGTATTTGGTGTTCGTTGGCTTCACCAGGATCTTGTCCAGTGGAATGAAGGTCGCGTGACCCGCTCGTTGTTCCCGCATGTACTAGTTAATCGGCCGAACAGAACGGGGCAGCCATTAAACTGTGCACGGCATACGCTTCGAGAAAATTGACCCTCGCTTTTTTTTTTTTTTCGTACCTGGATACACTCCTTGGCCGTTTGCTCTTTATCGACAACAACGGCGTCCATATTGCGGCCGAGGATAATGGCGATGGCGGAGTCGTATTTGCGTTGAGTGGGCGTGCATAGGTCGATGATGCGGCCGTGGACCCCCGGGAAAATGCGCTTCAGGCTGTCCAGGTTCTCCTTCATCTTCTGCTCGCGTTCTGATTCACGCTGGTCCACCCGCGCCTGCATCAGTTTGTTCAGTGTGTCCTGCAGCTTCTCGTTCAGCTCTTGCTCCTTTTGCCTGTGAGGAGATACGGTGGGATACGGTTGTAGAGAGAGGCTCGTACGTGACAAATGTATATTCCACAAACTCCCAACCGTGACAACCCCTTGCAAAAAGAAAAAGGTTGACCACATACTGCACCCTTTTCCTATCTGCGACCATGGTCTCGAGCTCCTTTTTGCTCTTTTCCAGCTCCTGCACGAGGCTAGTCACGTACGTGTTGACCTTCTCTTTGTGCTCGATAAGGCTTGCCTCCTCCTCCTGCAACCGCTTCTGGCGGTTGCCCAGGTCGTCTAACCGCTCCTTCATACGCGCCGCAGACTCCGCGTCCGTCTTGTGCTTGCGCCGGAGGTTCGACACCTGCTGCTTCTCGTTCACTGTCTTGATGTTCACCTCCTCTTTTCTAGTTGGGAGGAGGGAGGAGGTTAGGGGTGGGTGCGGGTGTGGGACGAGAGACAAATTGGAGACAGGTGAGGTACTTACTTTTTGTTGTACTCCGTCAGTTCGTTGTCTCCGAGCGTGGGGCCCTTCTTGTTGGCGTTGCCCCCGAGCGAAGCTATTAGGAACCGAAGAAGAAAAATAAAAAATAAACAATAAACACTAAACGTAAAACTCAAAGAACTCCATGTACAGACAAAATGCCCCAACAGAAACAAAACCTCCCTCTCAGCTTACCCTCATACTGCTCCGCTGCCTTATTTACTTTGGCGAGTTCAGCCTCCAGATCCGTCACGCTCGTTCGCTGCCCAGTGCACACATTCACAAATTGTCAGCAGTCTCATGCATCCCACCACAACGCAAAACGCAAACCCTCACCTGATGATCGTGGTCTCGCTGCACCCTGGCCAGGTTCTCCTGCGATTGCTTGATCTTGCGGGTCAAGTGCGCAATCTTTTCCTCAATGTTCACGAGCGCGGGACGCTGTGTGTGGTGAAGGAATTTTATTAGTGAAAGGAAATTTCCAAAAAAAAAAAAAAAAAAAAAAAAAAAAAAAAAAAAAAAAAAAAAAAGGGAGGGGAGGGGGTTTCGAATCGTCTGGTAATGTGTGGGACGCGTTACCTTGTCGTCGAGGTCTTTCTCCGTAGATTTGATCTGCTTCTCTATCTTGAGATTGTCCTTGTGGACCCTGGCGTGCTGCTTTCTGGCTTCCTTGAGCTCATCCT
The DNA here is from genome assembly GCA_003990745.1 of Jimgerdemannia flammicorona. Taxonomy (NCBI): domain Eukaryota; kingdom Fungi; phylum Mucoromycota; class Endogonomycetes; order Endogonales; family Endogonaceae; genus Jimgerdemannia; species Jimgerdemannia flammicorona. The sequence continues at coordinate 8,065 of RBNI01004628.1, read as the reverse complement.
CAGCCGCCGCCTAGACGCGGATGAAATGAATCGAATTAGTATTTTCGAAGCCTCCATATTCACTGACATCAATTAGTAACACCCTAAGATCCAACTCCGCTCTCTCACAATTCCATTCCGAGCTTGCCTCCCATCCACGCCTTACCCTCCTCCATCCACGCCTTACCCTCCATCCGAACCCTTACCTGCCCCTCGTGTTCTTTCGCAAAGGTCACCCTCCTTTCCTCGATTTCCTCCTGCAGCTCCCCGGCCTTCCTCTCGACATGGAACAGCTTCCACAGCAGGTACCGCACCACAAACCCCCTGCGACGCTCCTGCATATGTTCGAACTTCTCCGCCTCCGCTTTCTGCTCTTGGTACTGTTTGATTTCCGCGGTGATCCCTCGCTTTTTGTTGAAGTTGAAGGTCGAGTTCTCCGTCGCTCGTTCCTGCTGAACTTTTAGGTTTTCGTAGTCGGCTTTGAGCTCCAGGGAACTGGGGAAGGGGGTAGGGAAGGGGGTAGGGAAGGGGGTAGGGAAGGCGAGATTTGAGGAAGGGATGAGATGTGGGGCGGAAGTAGTTTGTAGTTAGTGGGAAAGAAAATATCAGCGAAGCTCCACAAACAAATAAAAAGAGAATGATCTTCACAAGCAAATGCCCAGCTCTACCACAAAAATAATGTCATAATTTCTTTCCTCAATACACCACTCACCCGCTAATCTGCTCGATCAATTTCGTCAAATCTTTTGGGCTTTGGCTCGCGATGGCCTCCACATCCCCCTGAAACACCAGAAAATTCCTCGCCTTCACCAAAATGTTCTCCTTCTCGAGTGCGGCATTGTATCTCACGTACTGGACGGTTTTATCGTTGATGCGGTATTCAGACGTGCCCGATGCGGTGATGGTGCGGGTGAAGCGGATCTCGTGGCGCTTGTCGTCCTCGTACACGGCGGTCACGTAGGCCTTCCTCGGGTTCTGGCCGGTGGACTGCGACGCATGGGTCGGTGACGTGGGGTTGTCCGGGTCTTCCTGCATGGCGCGGCCGCGGTAGATGAGGTCCTTGAGCTGAGCGGAGCGGAGGTGAGTGGACTTGATGCCGAGGACGAATGAGATGGCGTCCATGAGATTGGATTTGCCTGAGAGGTTGCGTATGTAAGTCAGGGCGTTTTCGGCGGCCGTGGCCGTTACAGTTCGCACCACAAGGCTATCCATCCGTCCCTAAAGATAACAGACCAATAACGCACCTGCTCCATTGGGGCCGATGATGCATGTGAACTTGTGAAAAGGGCCTATGACTTGGTGGCCCTTATAAGACTTGAAGTTCTCAATGTCGAGACGGACGAGCCTGCCCATTGTTCGCGTAGTAGACCTCTCTCTCTTGGATCACGTATGGCGAGAGGCGTGTTTTGCACGCGCGGATGGGATGCGGCAAAGGGTGGCGCGATCGTGACGTCATCTTAAAAGGGTCTGTCTTTTTACACAGAGCACAGACACCGCAGGCCCTTTCACGATGGTGTTTGTCCTTCGTTTTTCCAAGCCAAATGGCATTTGCAATATATTATATTGCCTCATCAATCTTCAAAAACATGACTAAGACGGCCTTAGGCCCATATTGCTTAGGAAATTGTTTTAGATGTCTTTCACCGAAACCGCTTGTGGCATCATGGGGCAAAAAAAGAAACGAAAGAGATGAGAAGAGAACAGAGGCATATTACATCTAATACTATATGTTGTCCAAAGATAGAATGTTACGGGCCAGTAATACACATTTACATTTAAAAGGTACAGAAGAAATGATACAGACGTATATACATATTGAAGCATCGTGCCTACCGTGCCTCATCGAACGGGAGAGAAAATGACAATGTGAGAGAGAAGCAAAAAAAAACAAAAGGAAGTAGAATCACAAAGAAAGTAAAAACGGAGGAAGAAAATAAGAAAACGAGAAACGAGTTCCTGTGAAACGTCCCCCCGTGATCAAAAATGCAGTCAACACCATCTGTTTTCACGCTAATCATTAAGTGAGGTAATGTTCCAAAATGATGCTCGTCACGGGCGCCAGGTTCATGATCAGGTCTAAATTGGAAGCCCTACTTATTGGTTCTGGAAACTACGGGCGATTCACATATCGCGTGGCGACTCTGCGATAGCAAAGATTGTCAGTAACAATGCAACAGAAAGCAGAGAAAAGGGTTTAAATAGAGGTAGCTGCCAAAATAGCGGAAAAGCGTAGAGCAGCTTTAATTGATTTTGTGGGATCTCGAGTGATTATTCTCGAACATGGCCGTTGAACTCGAAGGCATTATTCTGGAATAATATATGGTTGTTTTGGAAAGGCCTGTATAGGTGGTAGTGAAGAGACTACGTGACGAACATGAAGCAAGGGCCGCTGAAGTAAAATATCTGCAGGAAAGGTTCACGCCTTTGACATTTTGGTAGCAGTGGCACCAAATTCCACAAACTCCTCGAGAGCAAAGGATAACCGCATGCGTACAAATAATAGGCGCAGCGGTGCATTATATTCACTACTGTGGTTAATATCAAAGATGTTTTGCTTCTACATCTTCGTATTTGCGAATGTGCCATTCGGGGTTGTAATGACATGTATGTCAGATCACTTTCCATCAAAGATGAATTTTTGTGATATTGTTTGGGTAACTGAATTGCGCGACCAACGAATAGAATGCGAGCAAAGTTTTATATAAAACAGCGACTCTAATGATTGTCTGAAATATATATACAGTTGGAAACTGAAGTGATGTATGCGCCTTTCTGGATCAATGAAATCAATTATCGATGACGTTTCGGCTATCGATGTCACTTCGGCACTTCTACACAAGTATATACGCTCGACTGATTTCTCTCAGAGTCTCAGTAGAATGTAACTGGCTCGTGTTGCATATCGATTTGGAAGTCAAGGCGGCCTTCTCTTTGTTATGAACTCACATGTTACCTGCGCAAAGTTGCTCCAGGCCTTTTGGCTAAGCGCCTTGCGCAACTCGATCAATTGGTTACAGATGTCATCGATGTCAAGCTGTCTGTCCGGGATCACTGACCAACAGTAATAGATGATTTTGTTGTACAAGTAGGGTGCGTTTGGAATCATCTCTCATAGCGTCCACCGACGAGGCTGTTCCGGAAGGGGAACTCCAACGACCAATTGCCAAGCAGCGTGCCGAGGCAGTACCTGAAGACTTCTGAGGAAGGTAACCGAGTCTGTCGTATATGCCATTCTGTTCCTCTCTCTCCATGAATTGACTATCTCTACGTCAATTATATACGGAGGTAAGTCTTGCGTCTCTGACTTTATCGGCAAATTGTAGGCGTTGCCAGTTGAAGGACTATTGGCGAATTGTACACCACGTTGCCAGGATGAAGGTTGTAATGCTCAGCATTAACATGCTCAACATTCGATGTCAGGTCATTTTCCATTTATTACGCGATCAACAAATAGAATGTGAGGAGAGCTTTCTATCAAACAGCGACTCCGAATCACAAAGTTTCGATTATCGATGACGTTTCGGTTGTCGATGTCACTTCGGTACTTCTACTCGATTGGGTCTCGGACGAATATAATTGGCTCGTGTTGCATATCGATTGGGAAGTCAAGGCGGTCTTCTTCCTTCTGAGAGTTACGAACTTACGTGTTCTTGAAGATTTCAGGAGGAAGGTAACTGAGTCTGCCGTATACGCCACTATTTCCCTCCTTCTCCATGAATTGACTCATTCCTACGTCGATTATGTACGGAGTCAACTCTTGCGTCTCTGAGTTTATTGCCGAATTGTACGTGTTGCCAGGATGAAGGTCTATCGGCGAATGGTACACCACGTTGCCAGGGTGAAGGTCGTTGTGAATGTATTCGATACCGTGGATTGCTCGCAACCCTTGAGCGATTGTTGAGGCTTCTGTTACAACATCTAGCCAGTTTTGTGAATGTTGACGTTCACATTCCTCCGTGGGCATATTTCATCACCATTAGATACTTTTTGGTTTCTTCATGCTGAGAAAGGCTAATGATCCTCATTGTCGGTTGCGATAACGGGACCCAATATGTTAATATGCATTGATAATGAGCTAAAGAGAGACATTGATATTAATCGTGGGTGGTGTATGCAACAACGATCTGTACAGCAGAGATTAAAATTCACCTCTGATTTTTTTGAACTGCTAATCTCTTTCAGCGCGAAAAACCGTTTGGACACTCTTTTCGTAGTCTTCGACAATGTTGCCTTGAGCCCGTTCTGGGTATATTTGATTGATAATGCTGCTTTGAACACACACCTTTCTTTGCTACCATACCAGTCAGTGGGCAACTGTCTGGGTCACTTTTCCCTTAACTTTACCCCCTCTACCCCAGTGTGATTTGCTGTACCTGTTGCAGGGCAGTGGGAGGAAGGTGATGGTGATGAGTTGCCCCTTTATTGGTATCAGATTAGTGCTTCCTCTACTTTTTTATAGTTTCTGATACCTCTGGCTATATCTGGAGTATACTCATTTTGGCACAGTGCCTTTTTCCTTTTGTTATCATCAACTAGGTATCATCTCAGTATATTTCAGGCTATATAGAGAGTCAGCCAATCTTAGACATCAAGTACCAGTATAGATTACCTACAGATTGTCAGTATCTATAGTGGGGCTCTTTGAGCTTCCTAATAAGTATAGTTCTAGTATAAGTGACTGTTTTTCAGGTGATATTAGGATGAGAGAAGAGATGACTATCACAGATAGGCAGAAGGGTGATTACAGTGAATCAGTTAGATACTAAGCTAGTAATAACTATTAGGGTATTATAAGTATTATCTCAGTAAAGTCTTTTGATTAACTGTCTAGAGGTGGGGTAGTGTAGGGATCAGTATTCTGACTATATCTAACTAAAACTAAGAACTAATATAGTAATGTGATTGAGGTCTATAGACTTGAGAAGTGAGATCTTTCTTATTAGATAGTACTTAACTGACTATAAAAAAAAAAAAAAAAAAAAAAAAAAATGATACTTAACTAGAACTAGAAGCTAATATAGTAATATAATTGAGATTTGCAGACTTAAGGAGTAGGATTGAGGTCTTTTCAGATCTTAGTTTATATATCAGTCTTTTTAAAGAGAGTTTTAGATATTAGTTTTTTATTTATTTATCTTAAATCTTTTCTACTTCTTATTAGTTAGTTGGGGGTTTTTTCTTTTATTTTAGGCTTTTATTTAGAGTTCAGAGGACTATTCTTTATTTAGTCTCAGCATTGCTAGATCTGATATATAGATGTGCTCTGTAAGAGGGTTTACTTGTCAGAGTAACCATTACATAGTTCTGAAAGGGTTTTTTTGGAAGTTTTGGATATTCTGGAAGACTGTTTTCTTAAGGTCAAGATCAATTTTATATGGAATATGTCCTCTATGCTTATTGATTTCAAGATCAGATTGACATCTCAACCAAAGTCCTTTTTTAGACTAATTCTGGATATTCAGGATTTTCCATATTTTAGGAAGTTCAAGAAACTAAGACCAGCTTAGTTGAATTGGTATATCGCTGCAGACAATACCTAATTAGGAAATTTCATAATAGGGTTAGGAGTGGGATCTAACAGAGAGTGGATTTACTTAAGAGTAGTTTGTGAGTTATTAAATAAGTTTATTTGCTATTTATGATATTGCTATATTAGGAGTAGTTATATAAAAGGATATTGTGAGAAAGTGCTCAGAAGTTATATTCAGATTGTTCAAGTCTTTAAGTCTGAGATTCTGAGATCTGGAAGAGAGGATATTTATACTAGTGAGGGGCTATCTGGGCTATGCTAAATATAGATATAGCACTTAGTACCTTGCTGAGTCAGAATGTAGTTATGTAGTATAAGTATGATCTGACATATTAAGAGATCATCTGACTGCTGAGTCAGTTCACAGTCACATCATATAAGACTAATCTAACTATACTATGACTGCTAAGCTATTTATAGATTTAGATACTGTCTGGTTAGTCTTTGATGACATTACTATTGATAACATCATTGCTGGCAAAGTCTGAGTAGTTTTCTGACTTCTGACATCATTAGTTTCAAAGGTATCATCACTTCTATCTCTTGTAAGATTAAGGCTGTCCTTGGTGGCAGTAGTTGTACAAGGATAACAGGTCTTGGTTCTCTTTTTTTTTGGACTGCTAGTGTATTTGTGAGGACTGGCCATCCTTGTCTAGGGTGAGGGCTCTCAATGTTGCAGCTGGGGGTTTGAACCTCTCAGAAATGATATTTTCTATAATCTGAGGTAATTTCTAGTAGTAATATCTATCACATAGATGGGCTTGAGATTTGTTTCAATAATGTTGGCTTTCTTGAGTTCAGATGAAGTATCTGTCATTCTCCAATAGAGGTGATACAGATAGAGTGAACAGAGTTATTCAAATATATTTTACTTCTGCTAAGTAATGAGGTCTTGTATAGTCACAGTATATCTTAGTCTTGAGTTGATAAGTGTAGTTCATGAATCTTTGATGGATAAGATAGAGTTCTTCTTGTCTTGATTTGATTTTGGTACTTTCAGTTTCTTTTTATAATAGTATAGTATACCAAACTAGTTATAAAGATTCAGAGTTAGTCTTATGGTTATAGTACTTCTTCTAGTATTCTTGTGTCTTAGTAATGAGTTCTTATACTTACTGGTATATTTTGTATAACCAGATAATCTCTTCAGTAACTTGTTTTGTAGTCTCACATGTGGTTTCCAAATTGGTTCTGAGGATGACATATAATTTTGGTGGCTTGAAGGTTGTGCGCTTATATGCTCTTACAGTAAATAAGCTGATAATCTAGTCCTAGTAAGTAAACAAGTCTAATCTATATAATAAGAAATAGTATATCTATTATACATATATATATAGCTAGATAGTAAAACTGTTAGATAATTTAATAACCTACAGCCCCTTTCTCTGCTATCTTACCAGTCACAATAGTTTGGTAGGCAATATTTCAAGTCTACTTTTCACAATTATTACTCCCTCTATCTTAGGTTGGTTTGTTATACCTATTGTAGAGTAGTGGAAGGGAGACAATAGTGATAAGTTGCCTCTTTATTAGTATCAGATCAGTATCTTCTCTACTTTTTTATAGTTTCTGGTACCTTTAGCTATATCTGAAGTATATTTGTTTTAGTATAGCACCTTCTTTCTTTTGCTATCACCAACAAGGTACTGTCTCAGTATATCATGAGCTATATAGAGAGTCAGCCAATCTTGGGCATTAAGTGCTCAGTGTAGGTTACCTGTAGGTCCTCAGTATCTATGGTAGGGCACTCTGACTTTGGTGAGCTTCCCAGCAAGTATGGTTCTAGTATAGATAACTACTTTTTGGGTATTATTGAGATAGGAGGGGAGATGGCCATCACAGATAGGTGAAAGGGCAATAATGGTGAACCAGTAAAGTGCTAGGCTGGGAGCAGTCATTGGGGCTGGGGCGGGTACTGCTTCAGTGGGCCTTTTGATTGGTGCAGAGTGGTTAGATGATATATATTACTCTTAGCTTCTTTTAGTAATTCAGTAGGTTGGGCTCTAGTCATTGGGGGGAGTTGAGGGACCTGAGGCTACCTATTTCAGGTATCTTGGCTACACTCAACTGAAACTGAGAGCTGATATGGCAATGTGATCAAGGCCTACAGACTTGAGTAGTGGGGTATTGGAGGTCTCCTTCTACCTCACATATAAGTTCTTTACTTACCTCAATTGAGAGAACCAGGCCCTACCTACTGTAATGTACTTTGATGAGAGTTTTTCTTTACCTATTATTCTCTTTGAGGTGGCAAGAGCTATTCTATTTGGCTCGGATGTGGCCTTGTACATACATTGGGGTCTCAGGTGTATGCTTTCAGTCATTGACATATAGCTGAGTTCCCCCTAGTAGTAGGGAGAGTATAGTATGCAGAATGAAGTATAGGCCAATATAGACTCTGCTGTATCTAGCATGGTCAAGCTGCTGAATAATAGCTAGCCTAGGTTAATGGGGGGGCAGTGCTTGATGAGTGGTGGAAGAGGGTTTTGGCCTATATAGTCCAGGTTTCCTTCTAATAAAAATCCATAGGATATTGAGTCTGTTTTTTAAAAAAAA
>RBNI01004627.1:0-13709 GCA_003990745.1 Jimgerdemannia flammicorona | reverse complement strand
CGCCGCGCATTCAGACCGCCATTCGGACCGCGCATTCGACCGCCATTCCGTCGCCATTCCACACGTCCCCAAGTTAAACAAGTAACCGAACGTACGACCGCCGTCCTCCGTTTTCCGACCTACTGCGCCACGAACCGTTTAAAGACAAGACCGTCGTCAAGTTGCCGCCAGCCTGCCAGGAATCTCGGACCCAAGTAATAATCGCCGCCCTTATCCACTAAGCAACTGAGCCTCCACCGTACGAATCGAACGACCTGTCACGTGACCATCGACCCGCGAACGTCACCAACGCCTTCAGTTATACATCGCGCGCTTCACACAAGTGGCACCATTGAGCAGTGTTTGAACCTTCAGTTATACAAATCGAACGCCACAATATAAAGATCTAATTACACATCTATCACTATATTATAATTATTATAAGAAATATTACAACTGGTCCAACTCATAGAGATATATCAACAATAGCTCTAAGTTCATATGAGATAGAAGTCAGAAGCAATAGATGCTCATCTGAACCTATAAGAAGAACAGAGTTACCTTCCATGAGAACCAAGTGGGAGGCCCCTTCATCTCTTTGTCTACTCTCTAGATCCTGGACTTTGCACATTCTTAACCTGATGAGCAATAAAATTTTTGATAAATAATGTTAATGCTCTTTTGTCTTAGGTATTCATCTACACATGGCGCTGGCTATATCAGCAACCAAGATGCTCGGAAGCTCATCCGTCTCTGCCTACAACCTGACAATCTCATCTCCCGGACTACTCAGGCTCGCTTGCATGCTCAGGCTCGCTCATGTAAGAAAGGCCTCACCAACCCGCGCTCATATGTGTCAGGCTCAGACCTGCATCTGACAGCGGATTCGCAACCTCATCAATGAGTGCTATTGCAGGGTATCTGCTTTTATCAATATAATATTTGCCTTTCCAATACTTCCCAAAACTGATTTCGTAAATTCAAGACAGCACTTTGGCTCGTCCGTACCTTTGACATGGTCATCATCCCACCATTCAACAGTGGCCAGATGGCCCAGAGGCGACACCGCAAGATCAACAAGACAGTGGGCAAATGATGACATGGGCACACGGAAGATTTCGCGAGAGGCTGATTTCGAAAGCAGAAGAGTTCGGGGAAAAGATCAAATTGGTTGATGAGGCATATACGAGTAAAACATGCAGTCGCTGTGGGTGGATGCACCAGATGCTGGGAGGCGGAAGGTTTTCAGGTGTGGAGGGATGTGAATGGCGCTCGGGGGATCTCCCTTTGGGCTTTGCTGGAAAGAATTAGGCAGTTGGCTAGTAATGGCCAACAGTGTCTATCTAAGCCATCCGAGTGATGTAGACTTCATATGAAATGTCGAGGCGATTAAAAAGTGACTTAGGAGTATTATAAAACTAATAACCAAGCCCCTTCATTTGTTTTTAGCATAGAGAAAGAAAAAAAATGTAAAAGAGAGAATCTCCAGAAAATTGGCTCGCTTTCAGGATGCTTAGTACCAAAGACCTATGATCGCAGTCAAAGGGTTTCACCATTGTCGCGAGTTTTTGGAGAGTGTGATACATACCATACATTTGCGAATTGCATAATCTCACGCCCTTAAATTGCATTTCGTTTTTCATTGTGCCAGATAGGCTGGCTCCACCAATGCTAGTAAATGCTGCAATCCCAAAGAGGTAATCGACTTATCGGAGTCATGAATGCCAACCGATAAGCGTATTGTTCTGTTATGTGTCTCAGTTTTGAAACTATGCAGCTATGTAATACCGGCGGATTATAGAGAATTGAACCTCGTTAGTTCAGGTGGTTTATTTGTAAATCGGAGAAGATAGAAGGTAGAAAGCAGAGAAAAATATAGCTCTCTTGCGAGAACTATTTGTTTAGCCTCGGTACAGAGAATCGTGGAGTCTCCTATATCTTCCTCTGTGTAAAAGAAATTATTGAAGAGACATTATGATACAAAATAGTAATAGAGCGGCAATACTAGCCAGCTAGTAAAAGACTACAAAAGACATGTAGCCAAGCTCAAGAATGACAAAATATGTTCAAGAAACGAGTGTAAATTTCGCACCAATATAGACAAGAGAAAAGGGAAAATACGAAAGCAAAAACAAGCCAAACTAACTCAATACTATGTATGAAAGTTTCTATTGTTCAATCAATTCAGCTATTTACCGACGTATCTAAGACATTCGTACTTCACTTCGTCATCATCAAAGCCCTCATCCATTTCATACCTACGCGCAGATTCAGCTTATTTTCAAGCGCTTCAACGGAAGTTAGCAACGTCGACCCGAAACCACCGCAGGATGTGAACCAATCCTCGTCCTTTAAGCGGAAGTTGTGGTGGCAGTTAGTACACACGCGACCTAGATACGAGCCGTCTTCCGTTGGCTCTGCGGTTGCTGGATTCAACAGGGCCATTCCAGACGAGCACTCTGCGCAGAAGAGCTTGCCGCACACGCGGCAATGGTGTCTCCTCCGCGTGAAGGTGAACAGTTTGAAACAGAAGTTGCAGTTTTTGGAGGATTTGTCCGACTACATTGCGGGAAATGTAAGTTTGAGTGTTCACAATGCAACGACAAACAAAGGGCGTTAACGGCTTTGATATGCCTACCTCCCAATGGTCTCTCTTTACCACAGGCGCGGAGGTCGCTGAAAGCCGTCCGTTCATTTTTGACTGCCACCAAGACCAAAGTTTTGTGGTAGCGTTTTTTGGCTCTCCATTTGTCAGATTCACGGGATCCAGGGAATCCGACCCAACCAAAACAGTCCCATCGCATCCTTTAGCTATTTCTTGGATCTTTTCAACTTCAGCACTCTGAGAGTGCACGGGAATGCTTTCGGCAACGCCTGCAGTTGTCACCATGGGTATCCTGCCATGCTGCGACGTCCTATTGAGTTGCCTCGAGTACGGGAGAGGTGCACGAGGCTCTTGCTGAAGGGCCTCTGTGAGCAAAGAAGATGGCTGTCTCTTATACTCTCCGCGGTAAGTGGTTTGGTAGATGAATACCGGGAGCTTCTCGAACATTATGTCATAGCAATCATCCTCTGAGTCACCGCCGTCATTCTCGAATTCATCATCGTAATCTTCGTCGTCGTCGTCGTCGTCGTCGTCGTCGTCGTCGTCGTCGTCGTCCAATTCATCATCCACCTGTGTCCGATCTTCCAACGAGCTTGGACCAATAACGAACGATGATCCGTCCTTATCGCAATATGCTTGCTGCTTGTCTCTCTCCTCTTCGGTGTCCGTGGGCCTTTGCTTATCATATTCGTCCTCAATGTACCCGCTGTCGTATCGCTTCAACTCAGGCATGTCGGCGCTGAGCGGCCACGAGGTACGGTAGGCATGTTTTACTTTTGGAGAAAAGGAATGCTGGCACTGCACATCGTTACTGCCATCGACCGCCGTGGGACTCAGAGAGGGGCAGGATTTGTTGCCGCGACTGTATCGAAGCTTGATATTCATGAGGTGCTCCTTGGCATCGTTGTTGGAGGCGCCGTACCCGGAGTCAGTGGAGACACCAGAAAATTTGGAATTGCTCGTGTGGTCATTGCCAAAGATGAGGGAGCACGAGGGCGTCGGTGGGATGAAGAACCCAGTTAAAGTGTTTGCGTCCATGGTTTTTAGCAGTTGAAAGTGGCGGGGAAATTAGAGCGATGAATTTATAGGACGTCGGGAAATACCCGAGTATCGTCTCGCTGTGTGGGAAAAATCACCTCGGAAATTTGTCAATGAGGACTGTCAATCCTGTTCAAGGAAGTATGCCAACTGTTATTGTTACTACTAAAAGGGTCTGGACCAATGCAAACGACTTCGCTGAGCAGATTGTAAATGCAGCAGAGCTTTTATAGGCGGTGGTTGGGTGCACACGCCAAGCGTGTGGCAATATGTGTAAGGAAAGACGATGCACACAATTGCAAAGGATCCACGGGCTACGAGAACTTATTTTCAAGGGCGGCTGTGGGGTCTGACACTAGCTATCGATATATGCAAGCAGGCTGATAAGGGGGGATTCTAGGTTCTAGGTCCTTTGTGTGTCGCGTGTTTACGACTCCTTTCTGTGAGATGCAAGATGATGGATTGCTCCCATGCTAAATGCCAATCACAAAGTCCATCTGAATGTAATGAATGCGCTCAGCTGACACCCTGTGCTTCTATATTACAATCTTGGGAGTCGTTGTGTGTGTGCTTGTGCGAAATACGATAGCAGCTTTGTTCGCTTCAAAACCATATATATGAAGTGCCGGAATAGGACGTTGTGGACAGGATGTGGTATAAAATGTGATCTATGGCTTTAATGTCATTTCCCAAAATATGTCGTTCACTTGAACCACCAAAAGATTGTTCAGAATATCCCGACCTTGTCCAGTTGTTGAAAACAAAGTTTTTTTTAAATGAAGAGCTGGGTTTCATGGATAATACATGAAAAAACAGGTGTTTAATCGTAATGTTGTATTCGCAACTCAAAATGCTCTCCGGCCAGTATTATCCGGTCCGTTAAGAAGGGACTCTAGAAGGGGGAGTCAAACAGTCAAACACCTCATATTAGGTACCACCCTTCAACTGGCCTAGATGCCTAGAATGGAACTCCGATGCATCAGTGCGACCTTACATTTCGTGGCTGGAAGAGTTTGGGTGGCGGCACGTGCTTGAACCTAACTGCGCGAACGATCCCAACTCGCGTCGCCCACCTTGTTGACATCGCAGCCCTAAAATGGCGCCCACGGCTCACCTATCTGCGTTGTGCTATTGCGTTCAAGAGATTGCGAATTCCACGCCCGTCTGTCAAGTACAGGTATAATCAAAGACCCAGTGTCAGGACGTCAGCGAAGTCATTTTTAGGTCGTGGTTCTGTTCCGATGAACGGACCTTTCTGCATTGGAAAGCTGATCATATAATTAATGCTTTCTATTTTATTTTATTTTTTACAGCCATATCTCTAAAAATATTTGTTTATCTTCCAAAATAAATTTTATAGGGTTTTATTTATTTTATTATTATCTAAATTTTTGTCATTTAGAGCAGTTGGAAAAATAATTATTAATGGCTAAACTTTTACTAAATCTTGTCATTAAATATTAATTTTACATACTAGTAATATTTTAAAAAGAGTATTTATTTTATTTTGATAATAATAACATAGTCAAACCAAAAACAAAAAGCCTTCTTTTGGTATACATTTACCAATATAATATGGGATATTTGGATCATGATATAAACCCTATTAAATCTAATATCTTAAAGATATTATATACATATCCATTCCAACCAATATGCCCAATCTATTAAAATTAAAATAAAAAGTTAGATTTGGAGAAGTTAACAGCTTGGTCATAAAGAAACAATAAAACAGAATAAAATAATCATTCACTCAAGACCGGCCATCTTGATGATGGCTCGCCAATACTGGCTTCCGACAGGTCTAGCCCTGTCGCAGGAGCTTTGCGTGCTCTAATTCTGTGCCTTGATGACTCGCCATCACCGGCTCCCGACAGGTCTAGTCCTACCGTAGACGCTTCTTTCGCGACTTAACGGAACTACTGACACCTACCCAGTCACCGGAATGCGAGAACGAAAGCGTTTAAATTACAGAGAAACGGAGCGCCAGAGCAAAGATATTGTAAACACAGGCATCAAAAATGTCGCAAGTGAGGAGGGCTTACCTGACGGATTTCAGTTGTTATTTCGTTTTTCCATGCAACCGTGGTAGGAATGATCATCATGTAACAAGGCACACGTTCAAGAAGAGAGTGTGCGGGTAAAAAAACGAAACAAATGGCGATGCCGGGTTTCCTATACTGTATTACCCGTGACCTGTGACCCCTCGCACTTGGTTTGTATTGTCTGTGCGGATCGAATCGTAAATGATCACAATCAATTTAAGTTTGCGAAAGACCTGAATTCTTGCAAAGAACAGAATTAAAAATTGCAGGCATGTGGAGGACACAATCCTTTGTTCTGAGCCGTATACAATCGCAGACAGTGAACGCGAAGCCTGCATTAAGGGAGTATCGGGGGGCTAGACAGGGTCAATCCCCTTGAAGTCGTCGACGGTGTCCATCTCGCTCGCCCCGATGGTGGTGAACGAGCAACGTCCTATTTACAAAGAGGGGTGATTGGTATGCATGAGTGGTAAGAGAGACGAATCTAAGTTCCGTGGACCCAAGAGTGCTGCGGTCTTCACACTCAATCGAATGAAAACTTCTTTTGTTACCAATCTGAAAGTGATGGATTATTTTTTTGCAACAGGGGGATGGACAAAGGTCTAGGAAAAGCTTCTGTCTACGTGATTTCGGCTTTGCCCGGCCCGAATTAAAATACGAGATCACCTCGCACCATATCCCGGATGCCCGGTCATTGCTTGTTTTTCAAGGGGTTTCCGCACCATTGAATTTCAATACGTCGAGGCTCTATGCGAAGTAAATGAGCAAGCTCTCATTTTGTATATGAGGTAAATGTGACTTACGAGAATCTTGATGGTACGCTTTTACCATGTCTTGATACCATACGTTCTGAAACACTTCCAAAAAGAGGACAGCAGAGACAACATCCTCGTTGCAATCTAACGAATCATCTCTCGCCAGCCACACTCCGATCTCACTCTCACTACCTCTACCGATGATTTTGCAAGACGACATGCGTTCCTCCCGCTCTCCATGTTCTAAAGCCAAGACCGCGTATAACCCTTTCTGGGCATGACGACCACGACCGTGGGCTTGTTCGGACTGGCGGGAGGGACATTGATGGTCGAAGAGGGCATCTGCCCATGTCCCTCAGCGCTGGGAGTATTAAGGCGTGGGGGGGGGGGTAGAGTGTGTAGTAGATAGAGGGATTATAACGAAAAACCGCCACTGCCAACTCAAAGAACTGTGGTGGGAAACCCGACCGGCTCGCGAGGCGTGTCCAGCGAGTGGCCCGTTGCTGATCGTCGCGTGGAACGGTGATGGTCATTGTAGGACGGTCCCTGGCCAAAAATGGACTTGCTGCCTAATCTTAATTATGAATATGAGCAAACAAGCTGATCATTTTACTTGTCCAGTATTATGTTTCAACTTGTTTATATTTTTTATTCCAAGGTGAATTCCATCACCCAAAAGATCTCGTAAACCTTGAGGATTTTTAGGACGTCTCGAACTGTATTTCCTTCGCAACGGCCGTCAACGTTGTCTAGTTTTTGCATTACTGAAAGCTATTTCGTGATTTCTTTCTAAAAAACACCCAAAAAAAAAAAAAAAAAAAAAAAAGAAGTCCGTGAGGGATCGAAAGATAAACGAGCAATAGAGCTGCAGAATTTACTTACGTGGAAAATGCCATTATACACCTTAGTAAGTCTCATTATGCAGGCAAATTTGCCTGTGGATTTTATATTTTATTATATAAGCATACTTGGATTTTGATATAACGCCAAACGAATATGAAATAACAGCAGAAGCCAGCTCGGACGCCAGAAAGGAACCATCGATCAACATACCAAAATAATTAAAGGCAACCTACCAATGACTTGCAAGCTAAATTTTTTTTTTTTTTTTTTTTTTTTTGGTATCTTTCACCGTATATGGTGTCGGTGGTGATGACGGGGGGCCAGCCACCTCCATGATCCAAACGTCCTTGTCGTCGAACACCCGACGATTCCAGAGTCGGTACCGGATTTCTTTATTTTTGCTGCGGAAAAGTGATTCAATCCAATCGAAGTAAACAGTTACAAATGTTCGTTCGCAGAACTATATTTTGTACAATGAATTTTCGCTCTTCAATATTTCTTGACAAGTCCGCAAAGGATTCTACTAAATTGTAGCTGGAACAAAAGAAACAATATTTAAGCATTTAGTTATCCTCTGAGAGCTTGATTGTGTTGACAGTTATGCAATACAATATGTATAACCCACAAATCCATTAAAACCTTTTCACAATAATATGGAACTTTTTAGATCCATTCCCTTCAATTTTTCACATTATTGCTGTCTTAAGATCACTTCCACCCTTCTGTAAATGCGTAATACAGATTTTTGCAACGTTGTTTATCTGGTGAAAATAATTCAAAATCGTAAGCTTAAAGCATACTCCATTCTTGCTGCTCGATCACGCGACCAACCCTCCCCACAGCCAGCCATTACTGCCACTACTGTCTGCCGATGAGAAGGAATGATAGATACCAGAATCTCGCGAAATTCGGAAGCGCGATCCTAATGTAGCTTGGTATTTCACATTACCAGATCGCTGCCTAATTGGTGTCTTTCTTTTTTTTTTTTTTTTTTAAAAAAAAAAAAAAAAAAAAAAAAAAAGAAAGAGTAAGGAACAAAATTCCTTAGCAAGCACAAATGCCGTAACAAGCAATGCATCGGGGGGTTCAGCAAAAAGCTCTCCACTAGCCTAGACATGCCATTGCATTAGGAGGTTTGGCAAAAAGCTCCTCCTTAGCATATACATGCCAATGTATTGGGAGTTTCGGCAAAAAGCTCCTCCCTAGCAAAGATAGCCAGCGGTTAATTAAGATTCACACCCCGGAGCGAGCCACAACTACCGATAAGATAATGGGAAGCACAGCAAAAAGCTGTACAGCCTGTTGTGGAGACATACATCATACACCGCGGAGGTACATCAGAAAGTATGCACCCGTTAACATCACAATGCAAAATCATATGTGAATCTTTATATTGTCACAGGCGTGCTTACTCTGCTTGCAACGGTTTGAGCAGCTTTCTGAATCTTAGCATTGTCACCACATCTTGGTGAGTGCGCCACTTGCCTTCTGATAAGAAGCTTTTTTCGGATTGTCTTTGAATTCGTCAATCCATACTTTATGGACCCCGAACTCGCTCCACTTGCTAACGTCGGAGTTGTTTAGACATGTTCCTCCCCCCTCTGCCACACCGCTATTTCAACAACATAGACAAAAGAACGCGAGACGCAGGCAAATGAGGCTTCCTGCTAATGAAATCACTGAAATTCGGTCAATAAAACATACCCTTGGGGTATTTTTATCGGGCAGGTGATGCAAAAATAAAAAACATAAGGATTATGTCAAAACGATGCACCGATTGCAAAGGTCGCAGGGAAAACAACAATACGGCGTGTGCATAAAGTGCGCTCACGTAATAGTTTGCACGGCGGTGGTAATGGTTTTGTTGATTCAGAAAACGCTCAAAGACGTTAGCAATGACACTGTCTCTTCGAGTAAAGAGATGTCCGGCGGGCGGAGGGTGGTAACTAGGGAAAGGAGACCAGAGCGAATGGTCATGTTTTCTTTGGTAGAGTGACGTCACGCGTATATACAGATAACAGAAACTGTCCTCCGCTTCGCTCCGACAAAAACTAATATTATATATATACCTGTTTGAACCCACAATTACGTCGTCTAAACGTTGTGACAGGCTCTGCTATGTGGTTTTCAGAAATCCTGTTCTTCCGAGTTTAAAATTACCAAGGCGAGAAGCTGATTTTTTTTTTTTTTTTTTTTTTTTTTTTTTTTTTTTTTTTGCCAATTATCCAACTATAAACTCGCTGTGCTTACACACACCCACAAGTGGCAGGCATGGATGGGAGATGTCACATCACCGAGCACGAGCCGCATGGCAATCATCGAATTTAAGGTGACGAAGGCAATATGCCGATAGTCATCTGCTGCAATTCAACAACGTTATTGTGCTCAACACTCAGACACGGCTTTGGACGAGACAAGTGATACGCCCTTGCTCAGGAGTACAAGCTTTCGTCAGGCAGATGATTTGATTGAAGCTTCCTATTCGGGACAGTCGCACGAAGGAACTGTGTTTTCAAAGCCATGTGAATCTAGGCCTGTTATTGCCAAATCACGAAAAAATGGACGAGCGGAGAAGAAAAACAACATAGTAAAACAGGAGGGAGGGATTGTAAAAGAACAAGAATCTTCACTCTGCCAAAGACATATGCACCATTTTATTTGTTCTAAGTAGGCGTCATTTTATTCATTTATTCATAACAGGCCTGCTTGAAAGAGAGGGGAAAAGAAATAAAGGGACAAAAAATAAATCGAAATATGAAATAATGCACTAGACATTGTCTATTAACTCTATGGGACAACCAGATATTTGAACATGGTTTTTAGTTCTTCTTTTTCTCTTTCTCCTTCACGATTAGGTGCGCCTGCTGCATCTCAACTTCCTTCCATGTCCTTCCCTTACCAACGTCTTCCGCAACTTTCGACCACAATTCCCGCGTCTCTTTTGACCGTGCTTTAATAGCCTTAGTGAGTTTTTCGTTTTCCTCCACCGTCCAGTCCCGGCGTGGGGGCAAGGTCTTGGCCTGCATTGACTGCCAATGCAGGTAGCATCCCGATCGATCACGCGTCGGAAGGTATTTTCTGGCAATGGCTTGCCAGCCCAACCCTTCAGCGAAACCCTTCTTGAGCAAAACTTCCTCCTCCTCCGTCCACTTGACTTTTGGCCGTTTCTTGGTCTTGGTCGGCGCCTCGGGCGGAGTCAGGAGTTCAGGGGAAGTTGGAGGAGGAGAGGCCAGTGACGCGGAAGAGGTGTCACCTTGTATTAACTTTGGTTTTTTGAGCTTGTTAGCCGAGTCAATCCCACAATCTTCTGTGGCATCGTCGTCGTGCGATCTGTCAACGACGGCCACGGTGCTTGATGATGGGACTTGATTGTCTGGTATGGCTTCATCGATGTCCGGGTGTGATTTCCGTTTGGTACTGGCTGTGGTATGCTCGGCTGAAATATGGTTGTCGTGGGCGGTAGCATCAACATCAGGTTTCCGTTTGGTTTGATTTACGCGAGGAATTTGATGGTCGTATGTGGCGTCCGGGGTGTCAGGCTTCCACACCCTCTGAGGCATTTTGATGGTGTTGTCCTGGGTTGAAGTTGAGTCCATGTGAATAATAATCTCAGGGTTCAAGAGCTTTGCAATCGCGGGAGGAACGTCGCGCTCGAACACCTCTACCGTGAATGAGGGTCTGGGTGGGCCTTCGGCATCGTGCGACTTGTACCCGATCCCGATTTCAGGATTGAGGGACATGCGTTCCGAATTGTGGTCGGCAGCATCGCATGAATCATTTTCATCTTGTCTGTAGGCTTTTGAGTTTGAATACCATGCCATTCCATCCTTGGCGGTGCTTGTGTGGATCATCGATATGTGGGGCTTTGCAGTGTACAATCTCAGATTGAAGTGGTGGATTGAGTCAAGTTCGGGATAGACTGTGGCCATTTTATATAAACTCGAGTGGCAACGAGTAAGGGAGCGTCGACTGCTACACAAAGAGATCAGGAAGAGGCTGGGGAGAGGAGGAGGAGGGCACGGCAGAGTGCTTGCAAGGCGTTTCGACGCGGCTAGCTATCCTACAAGGAGTGAAGAGTCGGAAATGAATCCATAAAAGATTGTTTCCATACAAGGGTAACAACCGGTATGCACGAGGGAGGAATGCAATATGGTCTTTTCGTTTTTGGTGGGCTCCGGAAGTCACGTCGATGACGGCCATCCACACAAGGGCATCCTTTTCATGATTATTAGACGTTGTTCTTGTCATACCTAGACAGCAAGGAAGGTGGGAAAAATCAATTGAAACGCTGAATTGACGACTGCCAGGCCGTCGATTGGCCTTTCACCCACTGCCGTAGACCTTCCATATGCTAGACGGAAAAAAAAAAAAACATTTGTAGACAACGAAACAGGGGTGATGTTTAAGTGGTCTTGTTTGTATGATCTTCATTATCTCCATGCCACAACAGTAATTATTAGTTATGAGATGATGGGTCGACAATTCGAAATCGAAAATGGCTCAAGCAAACTACCCTTGCTGGCTTCCAGACACACAATGAGCCAAAATCAGCACACGGATTTCGTTGGTATTGCGAATGGCTCAGCACGCTCTTTTCCCTCCTTTCGGTAGAAACTCATCCTTTGACTATGCCATTGCATTGTCGTCTCTGTCCCCGACTATTTTTCATATTCGAATCGCGAAATGAAAACAAACCTTAACGCAAATTAGTGAGGGCCGGCGCATCGAAGGAGTTGCCTTCCGGCCTTTATCTTTTCGTTGTTTTCGGCAGGGCAAAATCACAGTTCACTTGCAAAACAGTGCGATTGGGACCCTTGCAACACATACTCGTGCGAATCAAGGGCTGCGAATCTTCGCACGCGTAAGCGAAGGTTTATTAGGGGCCTAAATGAGAAGTATTTCTCCACTCAATACGAACTTAGTAACACGCGGCGATCTTTCTAAAATAAATAAATAATAATATATATATATATATATAATATAAAAAATAAAAATCACCGGAATTCAACCTCTCACAGCCTGTAGCTGTTGAGGAAGAGGATAAACCTTTCGCTATATTAACACATCTTCAACTGACTGGTAGCGAATTTGTCGAGCCTTCTACCTTATTTAAAGAGAACAATGGCGCTACGGATAATTACATGTCGCACATTCGAATTTTTGATCGGTCGATCAATTCTTCCAGCAGGGTATATATGAAAATAGGGTACACATGAAATCAAAACCCAAATAGTTCGCATTAACCGTTCTTAGACTGTATAGAGACGTCGATGACTCCTATTTCAACATTAAAATAGTGCATGTTGAAAAGCAACACAACCTGACTCGGACGTGGCTCAAAATACGTGATTGAGGAGATCAACAAGGTCATCGTATTTTAGCTCATCGCGCAATCCGTTGGGCATGATCCCCAGCAGACCGACATGAGCACCCGCGTCGCTCCGCCCACCCGAGCGTTGGGGTCAAATGCGGTTGCATCGGCTATTACTCAAATAGGAGACTTCTCTTTGTTGATTTTGGAATTCAGAATTGTCGCTCAAATGAAATCTCAACGCATTCAGTCCGTACACAACGGTTGTACCTTATCCTCTCCTGGAAACAGAAACATTGAACTTTGAAATAAAACAATGCTTTACATTCCGTTGCAAGAGCAGATCAATAAGCGTGAAAAATATTTCGGTTGTGTGCGTCGTGCCATGTGAATGTTCGGCAATTCCAACGAGATGGTGTGTGTAAGTGGTGGTCTGGATAACAGAGATAGAAGAAAGGCCAAAGACCCTAATCCGAAACAAGTGGCTCGAAAATGACATCATTCGATGTAGAGAACAAAGCGTTGCTGCATTGGACGCCACCAAGCAAGATCCTCCGAGTGGTGTTTGTGTCCATTCTGTATACTATGATGGCCCCAAATCCTGCAAGCTTCACTACCTTTCGGAAACCACAAGATGCAGGCCGCCAACAAGCACCTGTCTCCTATATTGCCCCTTTCGCGGTCACGCTGTCAAACATCTAGGCGGAGTGATATGTTATCCAGATTTATAATGATCGAGTAGCCTGTGCTCAAGAATTGTCGAAATCGGAACGGCTAATCGCATGGACGTGCACAAGTAGAGGAATCGAAGGACTCCCCCCCCCAAAAAAAAAGGTAACAAATTTGCCAATTATCACTTGCTTTTTTTTTTTTAAAAAAAAAAAAAGGAAGCAAAAATATAAATATAAGATACAATATCTTGGAATCACATGTGTGTAGTGTTATATACGGTTTACGTCATCTCTCCTTGACGTTCAGAGGTATACCAGTGCTCTATACGTTATGGTGTCATCTATATCTTTTAAGGGAAATCACAAACAATGGAAGTCCCGCTGGTCTTGCACACAGTGCTAGGCCCGCAGTTGTTCGTGGACCAACTACTATTCACGCACTGCTTGTACGCGGTGGACGAA
>RBNI01004626.1:0-13711 GCA_003990745.1 Jimgerdemannia flammicorona | reverse complement strand
AAATAATGCCAGCCTTGGAACTTAGTAATTTTAGTTATTGGAATTTATATTTAGCTTTATATCTTAGCAACCATTAAATTATATTTTGTATAAATACCCCTCTTATTTCCTCTGAAATAAAGTCAGTCAAGTTCACCTACACACACTTCCTTGCAAGCCATCTAAGAGATAACAAGACAGTTAAAGATAAGAAGTTTGAGGACTATAAGACCTTGGGAAGGCACTCCAATAAGAACTTGCTTATAACAACTTGAGTTAGTCTAAGAGATACACCTTGAAGAGAATCTGGCATATTTGAAGGACTCAGCGACCACTACGTGACAATATATGCTTATTCTAGTTCTTGTCTTTCTTGTACTCAAGTTTGATAATCTTGGTGACAGTATAGACTCCTCTTCCAGTAGATCCAAAGCCTTGTTCTTCTCTCTTGGTCTTGATGAGTTTGATGGCTTCAATGATCTTGGGCTTCTTAATTTTGTAGATCAGCATCTGGTCAATTCTGTCATGCTTCTTGACTTCAAATGGGATAGTGGGGTTATGATTCCTGACTATGAGGAAGATCTTGCCAGTATAATCAGAGTCAATTACTCCTCCTTCAACTGAAATTTCACTTTTGACCAGACTGCTCCTGGTCTTGATAATTCTAGCATGGTTTTCTGGCAACTTGACTCCAATTCTGGTACCAAGTAGAGTGGTGGTCTGTAGTTTGAGGGTAGCATCTTGAATGTTGGCAAGGTCCATTTCTATGACTCCTTTAATCTTATATTCTGAGATCTTAGCTTTGGAATAAAACTTCTTGACCTTGAGGGTAATGTCTGATTCTTGTTCATTCTCATCATCACTGTCAGCTTGAAGCTCTGGGGGACTGGTTATCTTCTTTGGCTAAGTCTTTAGATTTTTCTTGTATATTATGAGCTTCTATAATCTTGCACTCTTAATTCTTGATAGTAGTTGCAAGTCCTACTCTCAATTGCTGTCTGAAGGCAGAGACTTTGGCTAGCTATCCAAAAGTAATATTGACCTTCTGTTCCTTGAGATCCTTATAGATACTTATACTGGTAGATCTTGGTCTTGTATAGCTTCTATTCCTTTATGCTTTCACTTTCTCTTGAGACTGGAGTAGTGTCTTCAATAATTTGGCAGGCAGCTCTATCTAACTCCATATCTTGATCAATCTCCTCAAGTTGGATCTTGCTTTGAATAGTGATAGCTGGAGTCTTCTTTGGTCTTCCAACTGGTTTGCAGTTGCTCTTATTGTCATAGAGCTTGGACTGGGTTTTAGTATCTTCAGTAATAGGATAGAATTCAGACTCCTTATAGTATTCTTCATTATCAGTATCACTAATCTCCTTGATGACTACTATATTGGTTTGTTCTCTAGTTCTGGTAGCATTACTTGGTTGGGCTTTGCATCTTATTTCAGTCATGTAACTCTTTGTATAGTGGCATTCTTTTTTATATCTGAAGTATGTAATATTGCATTCTTTTATAGCAGCTGCAAATATCTGTACTAGTCTCCTGTTGGCACTTCAGACTTCTCTAAAAACATCACCAAGATATACAGTCATCTCAGTAAACTGCTTAGTGAGTTCCTCTACTGGGTCAGCTTTGGCTGCCTTGGGGGTAGGTGGGGATAGTTGTCTGTTTACAACTATGGTAGATATGATACTAGTTGGCTTTGATGGCTCTATCTTAATGTCAGTTATTTTCCCCATTGAGTATTCAGTAGGGTGTCTGATAGTCTAATATCTCTATATAAAGACCACTTTCTGATCAAGGATTAGTATAGCTAGAGTAGACCAGATTGCTAGGACAATTTCAGAGTGAACTCCTTTGAGGAAGATTGAATCTGCTATTTGTTCCTTGAGGTGGTCATCATAGCTAGCCAAGATAATCTGGTAGCAGATTTGGATATAGAATAAGTTAGAATCTTTACTGAGTCTCTGACAGATAGTATTGAGTTGATTCTTGAGAGCTTGCTTAATCTCTTTGGTATAGTATATAGTTCTGAGGAAGGTCTTCATATTGGTAAGTCTGGCTACACTAGTATCAACAATAGTAGTTATATTGAACTTGTCTCTAGCAGGTCCTCTGAGGCTGACTAGTAGAAGGGCCAATTGTGCATCTATGTTGAGGGCTCATACAGCAGCAAATTATTCAAAGTCTTTAATAAAGGTCAGGATTGACTCTTTAGTAATATATCTATAAAATATAGGGAGACACATTTCCATCTTATCTTGAATTCTTATAGAGATGACTCTTGTAGTCAGAGTAGTTGTTATAGTAGTTATTCATTTTTTAACTTAAAAGTGAGAGATTTATCTTGAATCACTAGCCAATGGGTACTAAGTTGTCATGTAGTGGTTGCTGAGTTCTTCAAATATGTCAGATTCTCTTCAAGATATATCTCTTAGACTAACTCAAGTTTGTTATAAACAAGTTCTTATTGGAGTACCTTTCCAAGATCTTATAGTTCTCAAAATTCTTATTTTTAAACTGTCTTGTTATCTCTTTAGATTGCTTATAAGGAATTGAATATATTGCACTAAGAGAAACTGACTTTATTTTGAAGGAAATAAGAGGGATATTTATACAAAATATAATTCAATAGTTACTAAGATATAAAGCTAAATATAAATTCCAATACTAAAATAAAATACTGAAATATAGAAAACTGCCAAATTCCAGTATTGGCACAGATAGTTGTATAGGTTCAAGATACTGATATAATTTTGATGATATAGAAAAAGAGTGCTGAAATAATTCTGAGTCACACAAGGTCAGAATACCAGTAGAGGAATAGCTATTATATAGGAAAAGAATGCTGATATAATTTTGTATAACTAAGAAACTTAGAGCAGAATGTTCAGGACCATGGGGGCTTCATCTTTATCAGAGGTCAGAATGTCTTTAAAGGAGATGAGATCAGTTTCATTGCACATTTCATATATATTATATAGGATGATATCATTGCTGATAACATTATCATATTCAGTAGTAGAGAAATCAAGGGCTCTCCAATCTATGAGATTCTCTTCCACAAAATAGGGAACAAATATAGGGTCTTGAGAAGGTCTGACCTAGATGCTGGGGCCTTGGAATATAGAGATCAATCCTTGCAGGAATTGATCTGGGTTGTCCTGGAGGATGAGATACCAGAACTCTTCTATCTCATCACTATCAAGAGTGATAGTGGACTGGGCTTCTATTACCACTCTGGCTTCTAGTGTATTAATATAGTAGGCTGACAGATCTCTGAAGTCTGTGACTCTAGTATACTCCAAGTTGGGGATTGATCATGGTATATATCTGAAGATCTGATAAATCTTCTTAGCTATCCTTATTTTATATATATCTATGAGAGTGGTATCTTATAACTCTTGAGGGCTGGCCTGTAGGAACTCCCAGCAGAGAAGGTTTCTTATTTCATACTTCTGCCATATTTAGAGGTATTCAGTAGCAATAGTGATTCTTGTTTCTATTTTACAGTAGTAGAGAATAAAGTAATAAGGATCTCTGGTATCTAGGTTAAGACTAGGAGTCCTTCTTGTGTGGGTCCTCATGGCTCTTCTGATGTCTTGGAATATCCTTTCTTCAACTGAAATACCTTAGTAGTTTTTTGACCTTAAGGTTTGGTAAGCAGTAGATATTTTATTTGTAGTAAGTCTTTGAGCTATTTTGAGATTAGTAGATCTTATTAAGTTACTGCTACTACAGTTCCTTGATCCTTCTTTTATATTCCTCAAGATGTCTATATTGTGGTCACAATGACTTATAGTTGGTCATCATTACTCATCTTATAATCTAGGTGAGTTATGCTATATAATCTCCTTGTACTCTAATCTGGTGGCTTATAAGGAATTGCTGTCTTTTGTACTGATATTATCATTCTGAGGTCACTATTACAAAATATATATAAGTTTATATCTATAAAATATAGTTCAAGTTTATAATATACTTTTATAAATAAGTATTTAGAGTTTATAGATTTTTAATAAATATATTTAAAACTATTTTTTTTTTTTTTATAATAAATCTTAATTTTGAAACTTAGGTTTTAGTAGAGATACTATTAAAAACTATATATTATAATATAGTAGATGTATAACTATTTAAGTATATCAGATTTCTATATTTTAAAAACTTGATCTTTTTTGATTTCACAGAGTCTTTAGGATATAGTGGTGAGTTTGAAGTATATCTGCCTACAGGTTTACTAGTTCTCTTATTTTGAGCTATTTTGATCTAAAGTTTATTTACTCTAGATACTAAGATATTTATATAAGTTTACTAGCTATAAGGTAATTAAGTTATAACTAAATTTCTCATAAATTATCTTTTATAAGTATAAATTCTCGATATCTATAAAATTTCAATAATTGTCAAGTCTCTTATTATTCTTATTATTCTTATTATCTTCTCTATTCTTACAATTCTCTCTATTTTTTTTTTTTAGGGTTTATTATTTTATAAAACTATTATATATATTTTTAGATTAATATCTGAAATACTAATATCTTTTTATTAAAATTAAGAATCTTGTTTATAGATAACTTATTTATAATCTAGTATAATAACTTATATGATCTAGTATAACTTATTTATAATCTAATATAACTTATCTATAGTCTGGAGTAATAACTTATTTATAGTGAGATAGTATAACTTATATAACTTATATAACTTATCTATAAGAGTGGATAACTTATTTATAAATATATTTATTCTAAATAACTCTTATAACTTATTTATAATCTCAGTCAACTTTTATAATTTATCTATGATCTTATATAGCTTATCTATAAATTTTCTCTTATTATAATAGTTTATATATAGTTTATATATAAATTAAATTTTAGTTATTATTTTAAAAAAATATATAATTTATCTAAGTAAAGACTCTTTTTTTATATATAATATAAAAATTATAAGATGCTAAGCTATACTTGAGATATTTAATATTACTCTTTTCTCTACTACTATATACTAGTTATAAGATTTTAGTAAGTAATCTTCTAAGTTTACTTTCTATAATAGTTCTAGTTTCTTTAAGAGGAAGCAGCTAAATCTGGAAGTTCTAGTAAGCCTAAAGTAGCTCAAAGAGATACTTAAAGGTAGTGCTCTGAATGGATGGAGTTGATCCAGATGAGATTCAGTTCAGATTTGTTATGTGATGGATTCGAATCAACTCAGATTGGTCTTGTGATCTGATCCAGATTGATCCAGATTGATCTGGATTGATCTATCTGGATTGATCCATTCAGATTGATCCAGATTGATCCATCTGAATTGATCCATCTGGTTGGTGACATCACTCTTTCTTTTGTTCATTTCGCTCTTATTTTTTTTTTTCTTGCTACACTTTGGTGACATCACTCTTTCCTTTTATTCTCTCTCTTCTTTTGTTCTTTTCTTTATTCTTTTTCTTTGTTCTTTCCTGCCACATCATGAGCAAATAAAACAATAGCTCTTAATTCATATGTTGGTCCAGTCTACTCATTTTTCACCCTACAATAATTATCAAAAGAGAGAGTATTTGAGGTAGAAATACACTCTCTGCTGATAATGTTAGATTCTTTCTCATATGGGCAGTATACAAGCTGCTCATCGAGAGTCAAAGAAGTGATGACAATGGCAATAGTGGTAGCAATGGTAATGGCAATAGCAGTGATGATAGTAGTAGTGATAGTAGTGGTGATGGTGGAGATGAGAGAGAATTCCAGTAACAACTTACAGTAGCCCTTTAGACCTCAGAATTCACAGATCTTACAGCTATATATGCAGTAGCCTTTTTGGAGTAGCTGATAGTAGATATAGGTTGCTTACTCAGCTGCTACTTATTTACTTGTATTTATTTAAATTTCTCCAGTATGACCCAATTTACCTCATGCTTTTCTTAGGGTCTACAGCTCTATAGTAAGATCTGCTGACTTTATTCACAATATCTGGTCAAGATGAAGAAAGGCTAGTAGATGTTGCAGAGCATGCTTTTAGTGGCTGAGCTGTTGAGTCAATGCATTATATAGCAGAGGTCTCAAAAGGAATAGAAGCAAGCCTTCATGAGCAATATTGTACAACTTGTACAACTCATTGATATGCAACTCATCAGTATGCAGCTCACTCACTCACTCACTCATGCTCTTTTTCTGAAATACCC
This sequence comes from Jimgerdemannia flammicorona, assembly GCA_003990745.1. Lineage (NCBI taxonomy): Eukaryota > Fungi > Mucoromycota > Endogonomycetes > Endogonales > Endogonaceae > Jimgerdemannia > Jimgerdemannia flammicorona. Next base: position 7,554 of record RBNI01004626.1, on the reverse strand, counting down.
ATCTCCATGTTTTATTTAATTTCATTTTTTATATGATCTCTCCTTAAAAAACACCCACATCTATATGCAATCTGCCTATATGCAACCCACCTGTATACAACCCATCTACACACAACTCATCTGTATGCAACCCATCTGTATGAAACTCATCTACATGCAATCTGTCTGTATGCAACCCATCTGCATACTTATCTTGGTCTCTTAGATCAGGGCTTAGTTCTATTAGAAAGGAGAGTTCAAAGTTACCCAAGTTCAACCACATCTAGCATCTGATCAAATAGAGAAATTCGAGGGCAAGATGTTCAGTATGAGTAGTACCACTATCATTATTAAGGCTTGGGGGTCTACATTTGAATTAGAGCCAATCATTCTTAACCAAGGGGTCCATTGGCCTGCAGGAGTAACCAATGATGAAGAGAACCATATCATTATTAATAAATGTGGAGAGGTAGTGGTGATGGTGGTAAGGAATCTCTATGATAATGAGCTTCACTGCCACATCAATGAGATTTATAAGGATTGTATCAAATACCAGATGGCAGAAAAGAGAGGGTGAAAAAAGCAAGGAGGGGGGGTTTGGACAGAAATTGGATATATGTACTGCAACACTGGCAAAGAGTGGGTTCTAGAGTTCTGAAATCCTCTGCACTCATCTCTCTTTTTTTTTACTTTTCCCCAGATAAATCACACTCTTCACCAATATACTCTTTTTGATATAATTCTAGAGATGCATAAGATTCTGTACCCCTATCAGAACTTTAGAAGTGCTGTCAAAGAGTAAACTATACATGAGCATGATACAGCCTATATAGTGATGGTAGTTATGATCTAGAGTTCTTTGAGCAGATTGGTAAAGTATATAGCAGGCCAGCTTGGTGGTGATCTCAGCATAGCTGTATGTATATTCTTAGTACAATTTAGTGTACTATATGAGGTGAGGAGCTCTGCTTTTTTGGGGTACTGCAGCTCAGGGGGTTTCTGCAGCCTGGGAGGTTTCTGCTCCCCTGTATGCAAAAAGGACTGACCAGTTGCTGTCTGTTTTGGTAGGTTTCCAAGCTGGGGCTCCCAGGGCTGGACCAAGGGTAGGCATCCACCAGCACAGCCTGGCAGTATGAGGTCCTGGACCAAGGGTTCACCCAACTATATGCTCATGTCACATCAGGATATATTGGGTGCAATATTTCTTTGCCCATACACATAGACAACAATGTCACCCTAGTAATGTTTTATATCCCAGAAAGGAAAGGCCCAATCTGGAAGGATAGTGGAGGAGTCTGATATGACCTCATCTATAGTTTTAAGGTTCTGTTTATAGCCAACATAGTCATCCTCTTCCAACCATATGACCACCACAACACCATCACCTTCAAGAAGAGCTTGGACACAATAGTTGTTATACTCACAATGGATGATAGACTCATCAAGGCCTAGGACTAGTAGGTGGAGCAGTTTTTGTAAGGGTTAGGCAATCTTTTGTGAGGGTTAGGCAATCTTTTGTAAGGGTTAGGTAGTCATTTTGTGTAGATTGGGCAGTCTTATGTAGGGAGTTGGGCTGGGTGCCTCTTCTGTAGCACTAGCTTAGCCATTATGCAGGGCCCTACTAGCCCCTTGGCCCATGGGACCCAAACTAGTAACAGGGCCTAAATCTGTGATAGACTTTGACCACTAAAAGCATCCTCTAACTGCTAGAAATACCCTCCAACTGCCAGAAGTACCCTCTTATCACCAGAAGCACCCTCTGATTGCCAGAAGTATTCTCTACTGTGGACTCCTTGATGGTTTAGGGCTGCCCCAATACCACTGACAGAGGGCTGCAAATTTTGTACACTGTAATAACTCTCACTTCTATCCCTCTCTTATCCTTTGGATAATTAGGGAAGTGGACTATTACTTAGGGACTTAGTACACAATGTGTACCAAGAAGCCTTCAGTTGAGGAAGCACTCGCTTTAAGTAGTTGTAGTGGCAGTGCCTTATCTTTCAAAGGTCTTTCTTGTATGCCTTATCTTTCAAAGGTCTTTTTCTTGTGCCCTATTTCAAGGGTCTTGTTCTTTGCTGTACACAGACTGAATTCGCCTTGGAATTCAGGTTCAATGGGTTTACTTAAGTCTTTGTGAATTTGTATACCGGTCTCAGTTCTGGCAGAAGTTAGCTAGGCTTCTGGAGTTTAGTCAGAAACACTAGAATCACTTAGATGTCATTACTAAGACTCAGGAGAATGTGTGTATATGGGGGGAACTTGATTCTTGTATCAGGGACTGAACTAAAACTGCTTTATTTCGGATGGAAACTGGGGGGTATTTATACAAGTTGGTCCACAATTTCTGACTAAGTATGAGTGACTAATTTGGTAACTATAATGAGGTTTGTGATCATGACCTTTGTCAGGTGGTTTTTGGTAAAGAATATCTTTGTGATCAGGACCTCAATTACTAGGCAATGATCAGCAGCTGTGGCAACTATTGCTGCGGCGCCGGTTGTCAGAGGTAAGCTAAATATCATTTTCCGCGTCATTCGTTTGCATCATTTGTCACTCGTTATTCATATGCCATGCTCGATTGTATGATGATGTCATCGCTGGGTCACGTGATCATTTGTCATTCGTCGTGTCCCATCTGTTCACTCTATTACATCCTTCCCTCCTTAGAAATCAACATCTTCGTTGATTGAGAAATTGAGAACCAGGGGAGAGAAAGGTGGGGAATCCTCTTCAGGGTTGTTACCATCTTCTTCAGAGACAGGGGGGGTGGTGGTTGCAGATGGCTCGCTGTCCAGGATGGAGAAGTCAATGAGGTCTGCAAATGGTTCTTGCATTGGAATAGGTGCTGGTGTAGGAGTTCTCCATCTGATGCAGTTGGGGCCATCCAAGTAGGGCTCTTGATCTTCATATCTGGGAATATCCATTTGGATGGGCAGTCCTTCAAAGAGGTCAGAGAGACCTTAGAGCCATTGGTCAGGGTTGTCATTCAGGAGGGGGCTCCAGTAGGATTCGCAGTCAGTAGACTTGAGGGTGATCTAGGAGTTGGCTTCTTGGGCTACCTTGATCTCTAGTTCATCGACCTCAGGGAAAGAGAGGTTCTGGAAGTCCTTCAGTTGTATGTAGTTGAGGTTGGGGATCGCGAAGGATGCATGGTGCATGATTTGGTAGACCTTCTTGGCAAGTCTTTACTTGTGCCTGTCTAGGTGAGTCCAGTCAGAGACCTGGTCCATGGGTAGGCCATTCGTATGTTGGAGGAACCAGTGCCCAATTTCATATTCATGCCAGATTTCTAGGTGGCTGGTAGTAAGATAGGCCCTTTCGATAAGTTCATGGCAGTCAAGGACATACTGTCCTAGGTCCTGGCTAGAGAGGTTAAGGGCCTCTGAGCGGCGGTTCCTTCCTTGGATGGCAACCTGGATGTGTCCAAAGAGGTGGTCAACCTGGCTTAGTAGGGGCTGGCTATGGCAGGCAGTTTGGCGGCAGGTGGCAGGCATTCTTGTCATATCTTTTTCTTTGTGAGGAAAGGGGGATGAGAGTTACGGGGTATTCTTGCCTTGGGTATTTATACTTATTCACCCATCTGATGTGACCTTCCTTTGGTCATGCTTTCTGGCAAAATATATGACCTGTGCTATAAGCAGAGCATGTGCTGGTCACATGAGAAAATTCCAATTTCAAAGATCTCGTCACTCGTGGTTGTGGTTACACAGAGTTAACAGGTCTTGGTCCACTTTTTTTTTGTCTGGTTGGTATATTTGCGAGGACTGGCCATCCTTGTCTAGGGCGAGGGCTCTCATTGTCATGGCTGGGGGTTCGAACCTCTCGGAAATAGACTTTTCTTGTAATCCGAGGCAATTCCTAGTAACAATATCTGTCACGTGGATGGACTTAGACTGGTTTCGACATTGTCGGCTTTCCTAAGTTTCACATGAAGCGTCTATCATCATCCAGCAGAGATGATATAGATAGTGTGAAATGGGGTTGTTCAAATGTGTTTTGCTGTACTATACTAGATTGTTCTTTTGCTCGGGTATCTTCTTGTTGGTTATTCATAGTGTTCCTTTCTCCGCAATGTTTGGTATTATATGTTTCTGGATAAAAATATGTGGTATCCTTCTTGCTCACTGTATGCTCCTATACTTAAAGCTGTAGTTCCTTCCTTTACTGGGGGGTGAGTGTTTCCATGTAGTCCTGGAGGGCTTCATGTGCATTCTTTAGAGTTTCTTCTTTTTCCCAAGTGGCATCATAGGTGGGGTAACCCTTCCACTTGATCAGAAAAAGGTGCTTGACTGTTTTGGGATATTTGCAGACCTTGTGGTCAAGTACTTCCTCAATTTCGAATTCCTCATGATCATTGATCCTAATTGGGGGTGGTGGTGGAACTGTATGCTCAGAGAATGGGTTTTCATGGTAGTCCACCAATTGGCTGATGTGGAATACTGGGTATACTCAGATATTGTGGGGAAGTTGCAACTTGTAGTTGACTTCACTGATTTTTCCACAATCTTGTATGGTCTAATTCTTCTAGCATGGAGTTTCTTGGCTGGTTGTTGTGCCAGGGTGTCTGGGTGGAGGTGGTCTGTTTTAAGCATGACCATGTCACCAATGTTATAGGAGGCTTCTCTTCGCTTCAAGTTCGCATACTTGGTCTGATAGTCTTGTGCTTCTACAAGAGCATCTCTTGTCATTCACATAAGGTCAGAAATGGTCTCAGCCAGATCTTGGGCTGCTGGGACTGCTGATTTCACGGTGGTACTTGGAGTCCTTGGGTGTTGACCATGGTTCAGGAAAAATAGAGTCTTCTTTGTGGAGGTTTGCTGACTGTTATTGTAGGCAAACTCGGCATGGGCTAGATACTTGTCCCAATCATTTTGCTTGTAACAGCAGAAGATGCTAAGCATCTGTTTGAGAGTCCTGTTGGTTCGCTCAGTTTGACCATCAGTCTGAGGGTGGTAGGCTATAGAGAACTTCAGTTTGGTTCCATAGAGGGAGAAGAATGCCTTCCAGAAGTTGCTTGTGAACTTGGCATCTCAGTCAGATACGATAGTACTAGGCATGCCATGTAGCCTGAATACTTGGTTGAGAAAGATCTCAGCAATCTCTGGTGCTGTAGCGGTGGTCTTGGTGGGTGCAAAATGGGCTTGTTTACTTAGGCAGTCCACAAATACCACTATGGCATCCCATCCTGCCTTGGTCTTGGGGAGTTGGACAATGAAGTCTATTGCAATCTGGTCCCAGTTGTGACTTGGGATAGGCAAGGGTTGCAGGAGTCCTGCTGGTAGCTTGTTACTACTTTTGAACCTTTGGCACATCTCGCATGAGGCCACAAAGTCTTTGATATTCTTGGTCATCTTTGGCCAATAGAACTCTCTTGAGAGAAGGTTGTAGGTCTTTTCGAAACCAAAGTGTCCTGCTGCAGGAGTATCATGGAGTTCCTGCATGATCTTGAGTCGCAGAGTATCATTGTTGGATACAACCACTCTGTCATGGTCTCTGTAGATAAGTCCATCATAGTAAGTGAATCTCTTAGTCATTTGCCTTATGGGTTCTGGGACCTCAGCCTCTGGGTCTTGGCAGATTTGAAGGAAATTTGTCAGGGGGCTGTCTTGCTGGTAGCCATCCTTGATCATTTGGGTAAGGTCTCCAATTACTTCGACCATGAAGACAAGTTCATCTTCCATGTACCTGGAGAAACCATCAGCCACACAGTTGGTTTTGCCTGAGATATACTTGATTTCCATATCAAAGTTGGTAATGATTTCCATCCAGCGGGCTTGCCTGTGGGTCAGCATAGGCTGTGTGTGAATATACCGCAGTGCATGGTGGTCAGTATAGGCTACAAATGGCTGTTCTAGGAGGAAGTGGTGCCATTCCTGGAGTGCAGTGACAATAGCCAGGAGTTCCTTCTCATGGGTGGTATACCGGATCTCAGCTGGCTTGAGCTTCTGGGAAAGGTAGGCCACTGGGTGATCTTCTTGGCTGAGTACTGCTCCAATAGCAATATCAGAGGCATCTGTGGTCAGGGTGAATAGTCTGGTAGGGTCAGGTGCAATCAGCACTGGGGCCTCAGTAAGGAGTCTCTTGAGGTGGTCCATAGCCAGGGTACATTCGGGGGTCCATTCAGTTTTGATATTCACTCCTTTACAGGCCAGGCTGGTCAGTGGGGCTGCAATAGCAGAGTATCCTTAGATAAACCTTCGGTAATAACTGGCAATACCCAGAAAGGCTGGAGTAGCTTGAGGGTAGTAGGGATAGGGATATCCTTGAGAGCTGATACCTTTCGGGGGTCCACATTGATACCTTCAGCAGAGATGATGTGTCCTAAGTACTCGATCTGGTCTTGATAGAATTTACACTTGCTCATCTTGGCATAGAGCTGATGTTCTTGCAGGAGGGTCAGTACTTATCTGAGATGGGTGTAGTATAACTCTACTGTCTCGCTGTAGATTAGTATATCATCAATATACACAAGGACACAGATGTTGAGGAGTGGTCCAAAGATGTCATTCATCAGATACTAGAATGTTGCTGGTGCATTGGTCAATCCAAAAGGCATGACTCAGAACTGGTAGTGTCCAAACCGTGTTCGGAAAGCTATCTTTTCAATGTCCTTCTCATCAATGAGAATCTGGTGGTAGCCATTTCGCAAATCCAGTAGAGAAAAGGTCTTGGCCTTGAAGATTTGGTATAGCAACTCATCAATCCTGGGCAAGGCATACCAGTTCTTGATGGTGATCTTGTTGAGGGCTCTATAGTCAATACACATTTGCAGAGAGCCATCTTTCTTCTTGACAAATAGAATGGGGGCTCCAAATGGAGAGTGGCTGGGTTCAATGTATCCTTGGGCCAGTAGTTTGGTCAATTCATCCTTGAGGGTCTTGAGCTCAGGTTGGGCCAGTTGGTAGATACTCTTGTATGGGGGTTCCAATCCTGGAATAAGATCAATTCCATGTTGGATTTGGCACTTAGGTGGAAGTCCTTGGGGGTCTTGGAATATATCTTGGAATTCTTCAAACAGTTCTTGAGCTTCTGTTGGAATTGGGCTGCTTGTAGCTTCAGTGACTTCTTGTACTGTATAGATGAAGTAGGTGTTTCCCTTTTTTCAAGAGAGTCTCTTCATTTGAATGGCAGAGATGATTTTGATTCCTTGGTGGTTGGTGCCTTCCTGGAGTGTCAGGGTGATCTTTCTACCTTTGTGGGTCAGGTTAACCTCATTGGTTCTCCAGTTGATATCTGGGTTGTGCTGGGTCAACCAGGCTTTTCCTAGGATAATGTCCTGTTCTGGAAGATCTACAATGCTGAAGTCCAACTTCTCTTGATATTTGCCAATCTTGAGCAAGAGATCTTCACAGATCTTGGTCAATGGTGCAGTCTTTCCATCACTGAAGGTAACACATCTTTTCTCAGTAGTTGGTCTGCTTTGGGCTCCAATTCTCTTGGCGGTCTTAGTGCTGATATAGTTTCCAGTAGCACCACTATCAAGCAAGACATTGACATTCTGTCTGTGGACTTGGCCTGTGAACTTGATGCAACTGTTCTCCTTCTTGATGGTGTTGAGCTCTTCATCCTCATTGT
>RBNI01004625.1:0-13712 GCA_003990745.1 Jimgerdemannia flammicorona | reverse complement strand
AGTCTACCAGTCCTCTGTCCGCATTCAAGCTGTTCAAGGGTTGGAGAATGTTGTTGAAGATGACTGGCCACTTTTCTACCCCCTCACCTCTTGGCCGGTGCTTCCCCCTTTTGAGGAGAGGTATGATGAAGAAGAAATCTTAACCCAGCAAGATTTGCCCGCTGCGGACGAAGGGTACTATTTCCTCTAGAAGTACCACCCATCAGCCATGAGAATTGTGCAGCCTTCACATCAGCGTTTTGTCAGCAAGTCCATTTCCAGCGTTGCTACTCAGTACAACCGTTTCCAGCATTTTGTCAGCAAGTCCGAATCCAGCATTGCTACCCAGCACAACCGTTTCCAGCATTTTGTCAGCAAGTCCGAATCTAGCGTTGCTACCCTCCACAACCGTTTCTGACAACAATCAGCACTCCTGTCTGCTCATCCGAATCCAGCGTTGCTATCCCCTACAACCCAATCTGTAGTAAACAATAGCCTGCACCTTGCATCGTGCAAGCCAATAGCACAGCAAAGCTCGCCATAACGTAGTATACCTTAGCCTTAGTCGCATTCCCCATAGCTAGCAAACTTGTATAAATAACCCATATCCTTAGAGTGAATAAACCTCAGTCCATTGGTCTTTTATCTGAACGATGCAGAAGTCTAGTGTAAGATAATACCAACTTAAGTTTTTGAGAAACTTTGAGAAAAGACTCTAAGAGCTAAGGAAAACTCTTGTTCAAGAACCGCCGCTAAGGAAAGCCGCCAGGAAAACTGCCGCCAAGTTAAGGAAATCGACCGCTACGAATATTTAAGTTTCAAGACCGCCGCACATTCGGACCGCCATTTGACCGCCATTCAAGATTCAAGACCCGGAAAACCCAGCCAAGGAACCCAAGAAACAAGACCAGGATACAAGACCGACACCCAGAATGACTGCCATTCCGTCGCCATTCCACACGTCCCCAAGTTAAACAAGTAACCGAATGTATGACTGCCATCCTCCATTTTCCGACCTACTGCGCCATGAACCATTTAAAGTCAAGACTATCGTCAAGTTGCCGCCAGCCTGCCAGGAATCTCGGACCCAAGTAATAATCGCCGTTATTGAGCCATCGAACGTTTGAGCCATCGATCATCGACCGTTGTAACCCGCACCCAACCTATCAACTTTGATGATATATCAAACGACCCGATCACGTGACCATCGACGTAATCGACCATGAACGACATACATATTCAAGGCTGCGCTTCACACAAGTGGCACCATTGAACAGTATTTGAACCTTTAGTAATACAAATCGAATGCCACAATATATATATTTATACTATTTTAGATAACTATAACTATTAGTCTGAAATTCCATAGAAATTTTTATAAGAATTTTTATAGAAATTTCTAGTGGCTTATAAATATATATAATAATTCATTACAGAATTGGTCTTAGCTTATTTTTAAGAAGTAGTACTAGAGAATTTCATATAAATAAGGAGATACTACTGAGAAAATATCATTGATCAGATTGTATAATATAAGACTCTATATAGTACTTCTAAATAAATTGAATCAATTTAAATAGAATTGAATTGAGAGTCATTTAAATTGAATCAAATTGGGGTTTTTTCAATTTGAATTAAGTTTGAATTGAATTGAATTTAAATTAAATTGAGGGTCTGATTTGAACTCTATTTTTTGAAATATAATAACTTAATAAAAATATGTCAAAAATTAATAATCTTTAGCTTGTTAGATTTCTCTTATATAGAGAAATCTAACAAGCTAAAGATCATTAAATTTGGATATATTTTTGTCAAGTTATTATATTTTGAAAAATAGAATTCAAATCAAATCTTGAATTGAATTATATCTTTGAATTAAATCAAATTAGACCTTTGATTCAATTTATTGAGAGCACTAACTCTACAAGAGGTAGAAATATAAAAGTTTAAATAAGATATTTTAGAGATAAAGTTATCTATTTAGGAGGAAGTTATAATATATAATCTGAATTAGAAATAAGAATTAGAGAATAGATATTTAATTATAGTATTTAAATCTGATTTCTGATATAGTATAGTAATATGATTAATAATAGTACTTTCAAATAAATTAAATCAATTTAAATTAAATAAAATTAAGAGTTATTCAAATCAAATTGAGAGTCTGATTTAAACTCTATTTTTAGAAATATAATAACTCAATGAAAATATGACCAAATTTAATAATCTTTAACTTATTAGATTTGTCTTATATATATATATAGAAATCTAATAAGCTAAAGATTGTTAAATTTAGATATATATTCATTAAGTTATTATATTTTGAAAAATAGAGTTTAAATTAAATTTTGAATTAAATTTGATTTGAATTAAATTAAATTAGACCTTTGATTCAATTCATTGAGAGTACTAGTTAGTAGTCACTCAATCTTATACTTATATAATTATAAGAAATCTTATATATATATAGAAAATTATATATTTATATTATAACAGTGACTCCAGAATGATGATATCAGCACAGGAGACAGTCTTTCCTTGCAAGCCACCAGATTGGAGTATAAGAAGATTATATGGCATACAAGATGAATAATGATGACCAACTGTAAGTCATTGTGACCATAGTATAGTATCTCGAGAAATATAAAAAAAGGATCAAGAAACCATAGTAGCAGTAACCAATAAGACCCACCAATCCCAAAATAGCTCAAAGACTTACTATAAATAAAATGTCTGTCACTTACCAAACCTCAAGATCAAGGAACCACCAAGGCACCTCAGTTGAAGAAAGGATATTCCAAGACATCAGAAGAGCTATGAGGACCTGCTAAAGAAGGACTCCTAGTGTCAACCTGGGTACTGGTGACCCTTATCATTATATTCTCTACTGCTGTAAAATGGAAACAAGAATCACCATTGCTACCAAATGCCTTCAAATATGGCAGGAGTACAAAATAGGAAATCTCCTCTGCTGGGAGTTCCCACAGGCCAGCCCTCAAGAGCTACAAGATACCACTCCCATGAAAATATGTGAGGCAAGGACAGCTAAGAAGATCTATCAGATCTTCAGACATGCACCATGGTTGATCCCTAACTTAGAGTATGTTAGAGTCTCAGATTTCAGAGACCTGTCATCCCACTGTATCAATATACTAGAAGCCAGGGTGACTATAGAAGCCCAGTCCACTATCACCCTCAATAGTGATGAAGTAGAAGACTTCTGGCATCCTATCCTCTAGGACAACCCAGACCAATTCTTACAAGGATTGATCTCAGTATTCCAAGGCCCAAGCATTCAGGTTAGACCTCCCCAAGACCCCACATTTGTCCCCTATTTTGTGGAAGAGAACCTCATAGACTGGAGAGCTCCAGATCTTCTTATTCCTGCCACTGCTGAATGTGATGACATCATCAGCAATGATGTCATCCCATGCAACTTCAACATATGTGAAACACATGACCTATATGATGAGTTTGTAGACCTCATCTCTTTTAAAGATATCCTGACCTCTAATGATGAGGATGAAGCTCCTATAATCCTGAACTTTCTGCTCTAAGTTCTTTGTTATACTGAATAATGTCAGCACTGGTATTTGAGATAACACTGAATAATACCAGCACCAGTATTCTGATGTGATACTAAATTATACCAGTATCCTAAACCTGTACAACCATCAGTACTGACTCTGGAACTTAGTAGTTTTTCCTGTCCTAGCATTTTATTTTAGTTATAGAAATTTATATTTAGCTTTATATCTTATCAACCATTGAATTATATTTTGTATAAATACCTCTCTTATTTCCTCTGAAATAAAGTCAGTTCTGGTTTCACTTATACACACTTCCTTGCAAGCAATCTAAGAGATAATAAAACAGTTAAAGATAAGAAGTTTGAGGACTATAAGACCTTGGGAAGGCACTCCAATAAGAACTTGCTTATAACAAACTTGTAGTTAGTCTAAGAGATATACCTTGAAGAGAATCTGATGTATTTGAAGGACTCAATACCCACTATATGACAATGTATATAATATAGTCCCCTTAGTTCTGGTTTACTTACATACAATTCCTTGCAAGTAATCTAAGAGATAACAAGACAGTTAAAGATAAGAAGTTTGAGGACTATAAAACCTTAAGAAGGTACTCCAATAAGAACTTGCTTATAACAAACTTGAGTTAGTCTAAGAGATATACCTTGAAGAGAATCTGGCATATTTGAAGGACTCAGCAACCACTATATGACAACTTGGTGCCCATTGACTAGTGATTTAAGATGAATCCCTTACTTTCAAGCTGAAAAATGAACAACCCCACAACAACTACCCTGACTACAAGAGTCACCCCTACAAAGAATTCAAGACAAAATAGAAATGCATCCTCCCACATTCTATAGATATACTACTGAAGAGTCAATCCTGACCTTCATTGAAGACTTTGAACAATTCGCCACCATACAAGCCCTTGGTGTGGATGCTCAACTGGCCCTTCTACCAGTCAGCCTCAGAGGACCTGCCAGAGACAAGTTCAATACAGCCACCATTGCTGATACTGGTGCAGCCAAACTTGCCAACATGAAGGCCTTCCTCAGAATAATATACTATACTGAAAAGATCAAGCAAGCTCTCAAGGATCAACTCAATACTATCTGCTAGGGACTTAGTGAAGATTCCAACTTATTCTATACCCAAATCTGCTACCAGATTGTCTTGACTGGCTATGATGACTGCCTCAAGGAACAAATAGCAGATTCAACCTTTCTCAAAGGAGTTTACTCCAAAATTGCCCTAGCAATCCAGTCTACCCCAGCTATACTGACCCTTGATCAGAAAGTAGTCTTTGCATAGAGATATTGGATGACCAGACACTCTGCCAAACACTCAATGGAGAAAATAACTGGCATCAAGATGGAGCCATCAAAGCTAACTAGTATTATACCTGCTACAGTTGTGAACAGACAACCAACCCCACCTACCTCCAAGGCAGTCAAAGCTAACCCAGTAGAAGAACTCATCAAGTAGTTCGCTGAGATGACTGCACATCTTGGTGATATTGTTAGAGAAGTCTGAAGTGCCAATAGGAGACCAGTGCAGAGATTTGTAGCTACTATAGAAGAATACAATATCACATGCTTCAGAAGTGGAGAAGAAGGCCACTATGCAAAGAATTACATGACCAAAACAAGACACAAAGCCCAACCAAGCAATGCTAGCAGAACTAGAGAACAAACCAATGTAGTAATCATTGAGAAGATTAGTGATACTGATGATAAAGAATACTATGAGGAACTTGAATTCTACCCTACTACTAAAGGTACCAGAACCCAGTCCAAGCCCTATGACAAGAAGAGCAACAGCAAGCCAGTTGGAAGACCAAAGAAGACCCCAGCTGTCACTATTCAAAGCAAGACTCAACCTGAAGAGATTGATCAAGACATAGAGTTAGATGAAGCTGCCTGCCAAATCATTGAAGGCACTACTCCAGTCTTAGGAGAAAGCGAAAGTAAGAAGGAACAGAAGCTGCACAAGACCAAGATCCATCAGTATGACATCTACAAGGACCTCAAGAAACAGAAGGTCAATGCCACTTTTGGACAGCTAGCAGAAGTCCCTGTCTTCAGATAGTAGTTGAGAGTAGGACTTACAACTACTATCAAGAATCAAGAGTACAAGATTGTAGAAGCTCACAATGTACAAGAAGAATCCAAGAACTTAGGTAAAGAATCTGAAGACCAGCACAAGACATCAGCCTATACCCCATGTTAGATTGAAGACTGTATCTTTGATGCCATCATTGATACCAGTGCTGGAGGATATCTCATGAGCAAGAAGACAATTGACTGCCTAGGTTGGGATATTGAAGAGTCCATCAAGATGGTCTATATTACAGCAGATGGTATACAAGCTACCCTCCTTGGCAAAATCTGAGAAGTCCCCATCAAGATAGGAGAAGCTACCATCCCAGTAGATGTGATTGTTACAAGTGCCACTAACTATAATATCCTCATTGACAACCAATGGCTTCACAAGGCCAAGGCCATCATTGACCTCAATGCCCAGAAGATGCAGATCAACTATAGAGGAAGAAAGGTATGAGTCTCTATCAATGTCCACAAAGGAGTTCTACCAGATATGGAGGAAGGAGATGAAGAGGACACAGAGGTCTTCATGTACTCAGTGAACAAGAACAAGAACAAGACACCCAAGCTCACAGATGAGCAGTGGTACAACAAGATCATTGATGAGTATACCCCTCAAGGAAGATACCCCCATGGTACTAGGATGTACTACTCTGAACACCTAAATGACTGCTGGTCCTGTATCAGTGAAGTCAGAAAAATCTGCCAACAGAAACATAAGCAAGAAGCTGCCAAAGCAAAAAGGAAAGCCAAAGAAGATGACCAGCCCCCTGAGCTTCAGGCTGACAGTAATGATGAGGAGGAACAAGAATCAGACATCACCCTCAAGGTCAAGAAGTTTCACCCCGAAGCTAAGATTCCAGAATACAAGACTGAAGAAGCTATAGGAATAGACCTTGCTAGCATTCAAGATACTACCCTCGAACCACAGACCACCACCCTACTTGGCACTGAAATTGGAGTCAAGCTACCAGAGAACCATGCCAGAATTATCAAGACTAGGAGCAGTCTGGCCAAAAGCAAAATCTCAGTTGAAGGAGGAGTAATTGACTCTGATTACATTGGTGAGATCTTCCTCATAGTTAGAAATCACAACCACACCACCCCCTTTGAAGTCAAGAAGCATAACAGGATTGGCCAGATGCTGATCCACAAAATCAAGAAGCCCAAGATCATAGAAGCCATCGAACTCATCAAGACCAAGAGAGGAGAACAAGGCTTTGGATCTACTGAAAGAGGAGCCTATGCCACCACCAAGATTACTGAACTTGAACACAAGAAAGACAAGGACCAGAACAAGTACACATACACTATTGGAGAAAACTTTCCTCTGGAGGAACAACTTTTCAAGATCCTGCACCAGAACAAAGGAGTACTTACTACAGACTTCAGGGATATCTACAATCAAGAACCCAAGTACTACCATGAAGTTGACACCAGTGATACTAAACCCATCTACCAGAAAGCCAGACCCATACCACCTGCCTACAGAGAATAGCTGTGAGCAGAACTCAAGGAAATGAAAGAAGCCAAGATCATCAAGCAAGCTATCAGCCCCTGGGCTTCACCCATTGTCCTTGCCCCAAAGAAAGGAAGCAAGCCTGAAGAGTTTGCACTAAGACTCTGCATTGACTACAGGAAGCTCAATGCCATCACCAAGAAGGATAGATAGCCCTTACCAAATATTCAAGAAATCCTTACCACCCTTGGAAGCAAAGCCAAATACTACACTACCTTGGATCTGTTCTCAGGCTTCCATCAGATTGGTCTCACTCAGGATGCTAGTGAGAAATCAGCCTTTATCATATCTGACACCACTTATATCTACCTGTGAATGCTATTTGGAATATACAATGTCCCAGCAAGTTTTCAGCAAATAATAAACAGAGTCTTCAGCAATGAGATTGGAAAATGGCTCTTTGTCTATGTTGATGATGTGATCATCTTTAGCAACACAGCACAGGAATATGTCAATTATATACAGCTAGCTCTCAAGAAGCTCAAGAAGCATGGCCTCTACATCAAGCCCAAGAAATGCAAGTTTGTAGCTCAAGAAATTGCCTATCTAGGACATCTCATCAACCAGACCAGAATCTATACAGACCCTATGAAGATTGAGGCTGTTGCAGTCTACCCAAGACCCAGAACAACCACAGAAGTCTATGCCTTCCTTGGACTGGCCAGCTACTATAGAAGATTCATCAAAGGATATTCCAATATTGCAGCATCTATCTATGAGCTACTGAAGAAAGAGACCAAATTCGAATAGACTAAGAAGTACCAAGAAACCTTCAATGAACTCAAGATCAGGTTGACCCAAGTACCTATCCTCAGAAGACCAGATTGGAATCTAGAATTCATCCTGTAGACAGATATGAGTACTATAGGACTTGGAGCAGTCCTAGCTCAGAAGAAAGATAGACATGAATATATCATCTCCTATGCAAGCCAAGGCACCCATGGAGCAGAACAGAACTATGAGTCATATAAGCTTGAATGCTTAGCAGTAGTTTGGATAGTAGACAAGTTCCACTACTACTTAACTGGGAACACTTCACCATTCAAACAGACTATTCTGCTCTTGCCTGGCTATTCCACACTCTGAACCCCAAAGGAATATATGCCAGATAGATCTACAGGCTGCAGAGTATGACTGTACTATCAAGCACCACTTAGGAAGAATCAATACCAATACTGACGTACTCTCAAGAACACTCTGAAATACTCCCATCAAGACAATTCAACATGAATAAGGAGCTATACTATAGATTAATCAGCTACCTTGTGCAGCAGAAGATGCCCAACTACCTCGAACCCTGGACAATCACCATCATCAACTGGACTTGGAAACAGTTTGAACTAGACAACACTATACTCAGAAAAGGAGGAAAGCTAGTAATATCTGAATACAAGAAGTACCAAGTAATGAAGGAAGTATACAAGCAATAATACCTAGGAGAAACCAACACATACAACAAGGTAAGAAGAACTATGAGGTGGCCCAAGATAGAAGAAGACCTGCACCAATTTGTCAAAGGGTGTGACAAGTACCAAAAACAGAAATAAGATCAGTAAGACCAGGCACCCAGATCATCAAGAATTGAGCCTATCCCCTTCCACCACATTGCAATGGATATCATTGGGCCACTACCAGTAATACTATCAGGAAACCACTATATTATAGTTATTGTAGACCTCTTTACCAAATGAATAGAAGCAGGAGCATTACAAGAAGCCAATGTTCTCTCTATAGCTGACTTCCTGCACTGAGAAATCATCTATTACTACAAGACACTGAAGCAAATCACAACAGACTGCAGTATGGAATTTGTCAATGGATTCCATGAGATAATGTATCAGAAATACAAGATCCAGCACATCAAGACCACTGTGTACCACCCTCAAGGAAATGAACAGATAGAGAGAACCAACAAGACCCTCAAGAACATCCTGGTGAAGATCTCAGAGACATATGAGAATTGGGATAATTATCTCCCAACTGCCCTCTCTATCCTATGAGATATATAGTCACAAAACACACACTTCACCCCAAGGGAGCTACTCTTTGGAGAAGAAGATTCTGATGGAACCTCAGCTATAAATCTAGACCTAACTTGGAGATAGGTTGATGCAGAAATCTGGAGACTACACCAAATCAGGAAGAAGACTGAAGATTACATTACCAAGTTACAAGCGCTGACAAGGAAGAATGCAGAAAAGAATCACAAGATCCTAGAACCCATCTGAATCAGAGAAAATATTCTACTGTATCAAAATATGGTAGAAGCCTTATGGTCGTGAAAACTGGAGCCCAAATGGGAAGAACCCTTCTATGTGCAAGATATCAAGAGAACTACCTTCTGGCTTAGAAAAATCTCAGGGACTATGCTGCCTACTGTGGTACATAGGAACAGACTCAAGAAGTACCATGAACCTATACAAGAGAAGCAAAACATGATGACTGCCCATGAGGTTCTAGTCCATGAATCATAACAGTATGTCCTGTGACCAGCAGGCTATCTGTCTGGACCATTCTCTAAGAGATACAGCACTGACAACTACTCATCCATGAGACTTTTGAAGTCAGAGAAGTTTGAACCATCAACTGATTGGTCAAGATCAGAATCAGGCTCTTGCTCTATATGAAGGAAGCAACCCTTCACCATCATGCCAAAATACAAAGGGAAGACGCCAGCCCATAAATACCACTTTTTGACCCCTTGCCAGAGATTATGGGATCAGTAAATTTTTCAGGACTGGACCAATGAATAAGGATGCTCAAGAAGATCCTTATTCAGAAGAAAGATGTAATGGTGACCCCAGAATGATGACATCAGTACAGGAGACAGTCTTTCCTTACAAGCCACTAGATCAGAGCACAAAAAGATTATATAGTATATAAGATGAGCAATGATGACCAACTATGAGTCATTGTGACCACAGTATAGTATCTCAAGAAATATAAAAGAAGGATTAAGAAACCACAGTAGCAGTAACCAACAAGACCCACTAATTCCAAAATAGCTCAAAGACTTACTACAAACGAAATACCTACCACTCACCAAACCTCAAGATCAAGGAACCACCAAGGCACCTCAGTTGAAGAAAGTGTTTCAAGACATCAGAAGAGCTATGAAGACCTGCTCAAGAAGGACTCCTAGTGTCAACCTGGGTACTAGTGACTCTTATCATTATATTCTCTACTGTCATAAAATGGAAATAAGGATTACCATTGCTACTGAATACCTCCAAATATGACAAGAGTACAAAATAGAAAACCTCCTCTGCTAGAAGTTCCCACAGGCCAACCCTCAAGAGCTACAAGATGCCACTCCCATGGACATATATGAGGTAAGGACAGCTAAGAAGATCCATCAGATCTTCAGGCATGCACTATGGTCAATCCCCAACTTGGAGTATATTAGAGTCTCAGATTTCAGAGATCTGTCATCTCACCATATCAATACACTAGAAGCCAGGGTGGCTACAGAAGCCCAGTCTACTATCACTCTCAATAGTGATAAAGTAGAAGACTTCTGGCATCCTATCCTCCAGGACAACCCAGACCAATTCCTGCAAGAATTGATCTCAGTATTTCAAGACCCAAGCATCTAGGTTAGACTTCTCCAAGACCCTACATTTGTCCCCTATTTTGTAGAAGAGAACCTCATAGACTAGAGAGCTCCAGATCTCCTTGTTCCCACTACCACCGAATGTGATGACATCATTGGCAATGACATCATCCCATGTAACTTCAACATATGCGAAACATGTGACCTATATGATGAGTTTACGTACCTCATCTCTTTTGAAGATATTCTGATCTCTGATGATGAGGATGAAGCCCCCATGATCCTGAACTTTCTGCTCTAAGTTCTTTATTATACTGAATAATACTAGCACCAACATTTGAGGTAATACTGAATAATACCAGCACCAGTATTCTGATGTGATATCAAATTATACCAGCATCCTGAACCTGTACAACTATCAGTGCTGACCCTGGAACTTAGTAGTTTTTCCTGTTCTGGTATTTTATTTTAGTTATTGGAATTTATATTTAGCTTTATATCTTAGCAACCATTGAATTATATTTTGTATAAATATCTCTCTTATTTCCTCTAAAATAAAGTCAGTTCTGGTTTCACTTATACATACTTTCTTACAAGCAATCTAAGAGATAATAAGACAGTTAAAGATAAGAAGTTTGAGGATTATAAAACCTTGAGAAGGCACTTTAATAAGAACTTGCTTATAACAAACTTATAGTTAGTCTAAGAGATACACCTTGAAGAGAATCTGATATATTTGAAGAACTCAATGCCCACTATATGACAATGTATATAATATAGTCCCCTTAGTTCTGATTCACTTATACACAATTCCTTGCAAGCAATCTTAGAGATAACAAGACAGTTAAAGATAAGAAGTTTGAAGACTATAAGACCTTAGGAAGGCACTCCAATAAGAACTTGCTTATAACAAACTTGAGTTAGTCTAAGAGATACACTTTGAAGAGAATCTGGCATATTTGAAGAACTCAGCGACCACTATGTGATAATATATATATATATAAATCTTATAGTTATAAGGTAAAAGATAATTATAAACTTAGCTACTATATAGTTAGTAAACTTATATAAATATTTCTAATATATATTTAGAATAAATAAATCTTAGATTGAAATAAGTGAGAGATAAAAGTAATTAAATATTATCTTATTATTATTATATTATTATATTATAGCTTAAATATAAGTTCAATTAAATTCATATTATAACTAATAATTTGATAATCTTAGAGCTTCTAAAAAATATTAATTTTAATTTATTATATATATTAATTATATATAAAGTTTTTAGTATTTAAAGTAGGATCACTAATTTGATCAATTTTATCTCTAATATATTATTATATCAATTTTATTAATAACTTTAATATTTTATATAACTACTCTTAGCTTTGAATATAGCTGCAATATATCTCAATACACTCTCTATCAAACTAGTATAAATATTATTAGGAATCTTATTCTACTTATCTTCTACTTACTCTCAAAGTACTTGTATTCTCTTCAGTACTTCCTTATGTATATTGAGCCTCTGTTTGATATACTACTACAGATATTCTATAGGATTCAGATCAGAAGATTGAGCAGGCTAGTCTAACAAGTAAATCAAATAGCTTATAAATTATTTCTATACCAAACTGCATATATACTTTGAATTATTATCTTGCTAAAATATATATATTTTTTTTTAACTGTATCTTAAAATATTTGATAGATTTCTTTAGTTCATCATCAAGAATACTTTTGTAGAATATATCATCTATTCTACTATCTATTTTGCATATATATCTAATACTGATATATAATATATATATAGCTTCAAATCATTACTGAATTATCTTCAAATTTACATAACAGTACTAGTTATATAATAGTCTTTGAGTAGTATACCAGATTTAGATTTCTTCTATATTTATAGGTGTCCATCAGAGCTAAAGCAGTTGATCTTGGTCTTATCTGAGAAAATGATACATTTCTAATTATTAACTATCTAATTCTTGTATTTTTAGGTGAGTTCATATCAAGCCTTTTCATAATATATAAGTAATCTCAGTTTTTTTTACTTGATGATAGCTTTTATATCTGCTTTTTTCAGTATTCTATATATATATGGTCTTGGTACTGACAGTTTTTCTATCTTCTTCCATCAGTTTGATAATCTTGGAGGTAGTTTCAATTTTGCTAGAGATAATTTAGTAAACTATTCATAATGAGTTATAAGAGATAAGTGTATGCAGGCAGCTGTTTTTTGGTCCAATAGTAATATCAATATAATTCTTCTTTCTTATTTATATGACACATTCATAACTAATGCCTTTCTCTTTGGAAATCTTATATATAAATATACTGAAATATAGTATATTGATTATATAGTTATGAATATTGACAGAGAGCTTTTTCATTATTTTTAAAATATTTTGAAGATTAGAATTAATAGAGTATATTAATAAGAATAATAGAAGAAAAAAAATCTATAGTGATAGAATAAGTATATTTGAAACAATTACCTAAAGATAATTTAAATAAAAGTAGGAGACAAAGTGATCAAATTAGTAACTCTACTTTAAATGCTATAAACTCTATATATAATTAATAAAATAAATTAAAACTAATATTTTTTGAAAGCTTTAGGGTTACTAAATTATTAGTTATAATATGAATTTAATTGAACTTATATTTAAGCTACAATATAATAAAATAGTAATAATAAGATAACATTTAATCACTTTTATCTCTCACTTAGTTCAAAGTAAAGAAATAAGAGAACTAGTAAGTCTATAGACAGATATACTTCAAACTCACCTACCTTTATATCTCTGGGAACTCTAAAGATTCAGAGAAGATTAAGTATTTAAGATAAAAAAATCCACTATACTTCTGAGATTAAGTATCTGCTATATTATACTAACTAAGATAAGATACTTAATATTAAAAAAAGATAAAAAAAAAAATTTAGTAAAATCTTGATATTAAGAAAATTTTTTTTAAGTATTTAAAAAGTACTGAGATATTATAGAATATTTAAG
>RBNI01004624.1:0-13714 GCA_003990745.1 Jimgerdemannia flammicorona | reverse complement strand
AAAAAAAAAGCAAAAGAAGCAGGCTCCAGCCTTCTTGAGGCACTCCTTTTCCTCAGGTGTAAGCTTGCCTTTCTTGTTCTTGTCAATGATGTCTAGGTCCATGGGGGCAGGTCCAACAGTTCTAACTTTGCATTCCTCCCTTCTGTAGTTGTTGTTGTTGTTGAAAGGCAGTCTCTTCTGTTCAAAGCAGTGACTATAGGTGATGATATCAAACCTATTAGTAATTTTCATTGCTGTATCTAGGTCCTTGGGTTCTTCTAATTTGACATAAACTCGGGTTTGACCTTTCAGGCCTCAGATGTACTTGTCAACCTTCTCATCTTCAGTGACATATGGTAATTCTAGCAGGATTGACAGGAATTGTACATTGTATGCTTGCACAGACTTGAGTTGTTTGATATTTGCCAGATGGTCTCATGCAGCCTTAGTGCTGTTGACTGGTTTGAATTGGTCTTGAATGACATCAGAGAATTCGCCCCAGGTCATGATTCGGTCAGAGAATCTGGTATTCTGGACATGATTTCATCACCAGATTGCAGTATTCCCTCGGAGGAGTGTGGTGGCAAATTGGACTAGTGTTGCTTCTTCCAAATTGGTCAGCTCTCCATATTGCTCCAATTGGAAAAGCCAGGCATTGGTAGACAGTCCTCCTCTTTGACCATCAAAGGTGTCAGGCTTCTGAGGCTTGATAGTGACTACTGTTAGATGTATTGATATCAGTAGAGGTGCAGAGATATAAGCAGAGGCCTTGCTTTCCTTTCTTTCTATACATTCTTGAAGTTGAGCAATCTGAGCTAGTGTATTCTGCAAAAGACTCTCAATGGCCCCATTTGACTGAGTAGGGTTTTGCTGTTCCTCTTCTTCTTACTGATTGTATTGATTGTATGAGGCATTGCCTAGACCATAGGTACTGTATGAAGGGTTCCACCTATTGTCCTCTATAGTGTTGTGACTGATATCTTGAGAGGTGTCTTGATAAGGCTAGGTATAACTTCACTGCTGCTACCAAGTGTAATAGTTCTAGTTTTTAAATGAGGAAGCAACTAGTTCTGGTAATCCTAAGTAGCTTGAAGAGATACTAAGAGTTCAAGTATTCTCGAAGAGTTTCTGGAAGAAAATATTCTGAAGCTTTATTCATGAGAACAAAGGAGATATTTATACAAGATCTGAAAGAAGGATCTGGAAGGATCTGAGAAATCAAAAGAAAATGCCAAGAGGAAAGTTCTCAGCAAAGATGACAAATAATGACAAATAAAGTTCTACAAGTTTCCAGGACATTCAGTGACTAACTAAATAAGTACTAGTTAATGCTCGGCACCAAGAAGGGGATTTCTAAGTATGCAGAAAGTGCCAGAAGATTATAGAATATTCAAGAAAAATAGAAAAAAGAAATAAACTACACTAAAATGTTACAATATACCTCTTAAGGGAAATGAGATCTATTCTATCAGAGAACACTCACTTGACTAGAGTACTAGAGGCAGAAATAGTCAGGTAGTTCTGAGCCATACTATATAGATTGGAGAAGTCTGTTTGATATATCTGTAGCTATATATCCTAGGGGTAGAATGGTGGTTAAAATTGATCCAATCTCACCAACTATCTGTGAGAAGACAACCCACCTTCTATCAGTTGAGCATCTTTATACCCTTCAGTAGAATCATACAGTCACTAATAAGATAAATGGTAAATTTATCTAATGATAGCAGTTCTTCTACTGATGGCTCTCACTTTCTCTTTCTGCTAAAGTAAATATATAACAGAAGAGATTCTTCAGCATATTTATCTAGACTTTAGCCAGAACCTTGTAGTAGTATATAGTTTTTTCAGTATGTTTCAATTATGACTTACTTGGCTTTCTCAATATAGTACTGCTCTCAGCTCTGATCTTTATAGTATTATAGCTTTAAGTATAGATTCAATACTATTTGAAAAAGAGAGTGAGTTTTGTAGAAAGTTTTTCTTTTTTGAAGAGATAACTGCTATATTGATATATCAGTACTGATTGAGTATTGTAATATAGTAGATACATAACTGTATAAGTATATCAGATTTCTGTATTTTGGAAACTTAATCTTCTTTGACTCTGCAGAGTCCTCAGGATGCAAGAGTGAGTAAGTTCAAAGTGTAGGCTTACTAGTTCTCTTGCTTTCTCTTTACTTTGAACTATTTTAATCTGAGGTTTATTCACTTTAGATATTGGGGATATTTATACAAGTTTTCTAGCTATAAGATAACTAAGTTATGACTATATTTCCTATGAGTCATTCTTTAATATCTGTGAATACTTTAATATCTATGAATACTTTAATATCTGTAAATACTTTAACATTTGTTAAAGTTTCTACATTTGTTAAATATAACTACTATTTGTAAAGTTATACTATATTTGAGAATCAGATTCAGGTATCACAATCAAATAAATATTCTTCTAATTTATATTACTAATTCAGATCAACTATTATAACTTTCTTCTGAATAGGTGATTTGTCTCTAAAATATCCTATTCACTTGAACTCCCAAGCTTTCATAATTTATATCTTCTTATACTATGCAATCTATATTATTATATTTTCTCAATAGCATCTCTTGATATATCCAAAGTCTCCTAGGACTACTCTTCAGAGATGGGCTATATTACAAAAAAATTATTCAGTTCTTAGTATGTTAATCAGAGATCTACAAATTCTGATATATGTTCACAATAGTATATCATAAACTTGAACATATTTTATAAACAGGAATATATATATATATATATTCAAACATTTGTTATAAATATGAACTTTTTTATTAATGATAGATATATATATACTCTTTAATATGAATATGAACTAATATTCCATAGATGTGAACTCTTTAATATAAGTATAAGCTTATATTTCACAAATATGAATAGCTTATAAACAATGGGTAAATACAAGGTAGAATTTCCAAAAAAAAAAAACTATTTTATTTCTTTTTTTATTTACAAATACTTCTATAAATCTTTCTCTCTACAGATACTTCTCTTCTACAAATACTTCCTTCTTCTGCAAACAGTTCCTTCTACTATGTATTCTTCTCTATATTCTACTCATCTCTCTCTTAGATTAGATCATTCTTGTTCAATGAAAGAGGAACATCAGAGATATCAATTGTCTTATTATCTTTATCTGAGTCAATATCTTTATTCTGGTCATGAACTATTTTTTCAATCTCAAGTAAATTGATATAATTGTAAATCTTATTAAACATCTTGAGCCATTTTATATATATTTTCTTATGCTCTCTTTTATTGAAAGTTCTTGGTAAGATATCAGATCAAATAATATAATCTAGCTATAATTATATAAAGAGATAAATATATGTTAAATAAGTATATACTAGTAAACATAAATCTACAAACTTGAAAATATACTTACAAATATGCTATTAGGATAGCAACTTGATATGTCAGCATGTGATCTTATACTATGCTATCAGATTTATATTATTTATCAGTAAAGCATAAAATATGTGATCTATATAACTTCAATAAAATGCTCCTCTCTTTATAATAAAAACTATGAGCTCTACTAGTACTAAGTAGCTATAGCAAATAAATACACCTCTTTAAAATAAATTATGCTAGAAATGTCTGATGATCAGTCTAGCAATGTGAATATAGAAATAGATATACTAATTATGAATATTCTGCTAACTACAGGTATAACCACCTCAATAAGTATAAGAAATATAGTCTTAGTTATTAGTATAAATATAGCCAAGAAGTCTATCCCAATCTTCAATGAGAAATATTATATAATCTGAGTATTTCATATGATAAATCTTTTTAATAAATATAACTTAGTAAAGTATATAAAGCTATAAGTGCTAATTCAAGATTATAATACTACAAATAATCACTAAACATTATGCAAGATTATATTCACATTATTGAATTCTCAAATAAAGCTCATAATACATACTATGACAGCTTATAAGGTATAGAAAGTCCTATATAATTATTATATACAAGTATTTATATCAAATCAATTCTATCTAAAATCTTAGCTATTTAATCTTCAAATAAAACCTAAGAAGAATATCTATAAATATACCAGTTACATTAATGATCTAGTGAATTAAGTGAATTCCTTCAGCATATCTGTAGATTACATTAGTAATAAAGATAAGGTTATAGTACTTATAAGAGAACTTCCAGATATATATAATATCATAGTAACAGCTATGTGTAAGAGCAGAAAACTCTCAGATTATACCCATATAATAATGAGCCTTATGAATGAGGAAATGTACTAAGGAAATAGTGATGATGATGATAAAAATGCCTTTTATAGATCCTGTAGCAAACATGATCAAAGTCAATACTAATAATAGAATCAAAAGTATAGTCAACAATAAGGCTAATAAATCCAAACCCAAGCTCAATATAATAGTAGTCAATTAGCTAAGTATGATGGATACTGTGAATACTATAGCAAGTATAAACATAGAAAATGCCATTACTATAGCTGGGAAAATGATAAGGAGAGTGGTGAAAATAAGTAACAATATAGAAGTTAGTATTAGTAATATAGGTGTAGGAACTATTAAGAGAAGTATAGTAATATAAACACTACCAAAACTGATAAAAGCAGTAATCTATTTTTTACATAAGCTACTAGTTCCACCACTAGTATAAGATCTATATTTACAAAATCTGATTGAAAGGATAATGATTTTGGACCAAAAAGTCATACCAAATTCACTACCAATTTTGTCAGTACCAGTTCTACCAGTATAAGGTCTACTACCAAATCTACCAATCTATTATCTACAAATTCTGGTCAATAGTAAAATACTTTTCACCCAACAAAAAGTGATAATAATATTAATTATATATTCTCTAAGTATATATCTGATAAATATACTACTAATATAGCTAATGATAATAATATCTAGCTAATAGATTTTAGAGCTATATAATATATAATACTATATAGAGAATAGTTCTCTACATATGAGCCTTTCAAATATCCTATACCTATTAAATTAGAAGATAACAATATCATCTATACTTAAGAAAAGAGAAATGTGGAGATATATCTCCATGACAATATTGTTGAGCCTACTACTATTTTTGAGGATATACTGTATGCTCTAGAGATAAAAAAGAACCTCTTCTCTATAGGCAAAATAATGACTTATAATAATAAGGATATCTATATACATTTAAAGAGTACTACAGTATATAATTTACATGACAATGAGCTAATAATAGTTTCAAAACATAGCAATTTTATATGTATAATCAATGAGATACTGAATAGTATAAAAGCCTCTACTTATATATGATACATCTAATATATAACATCAATGCTTAGAACATATTAATAAGATGAGCCTTAAATATATAATAAGAAGTAGCTTGGTGAGTAAATTGCCAGTATATATATATCTAGAGAATAACTTTTATAAGATATACATAGAAAATAAAGCTTTCTAGTAATCATTTGAAGAATTATTAAAGTGTATCTTGGAGATTCTTAATCTCATCTACACTAATATATGCAGTCTAATATATACTCTATCATACTCTAATAAGAGATATTTTCTGATATTTATTAATAATCATATATACAAGATATATATATATTTCCCATTAGTAAAGAGTAAAGCCTTAGAGAAATTCAAAGAATTTAAAGTAATTACTGAGAATGAAATAAGATATAGAATATGTACTATATGCTCAGATAATAGATATAAATATATCAATAATATATTTAGACAATTCTTGATAAAATATAGTATAAGTCATCAGATAATAGCTTCTTATATATCTCAGCCAAATGGTGTGGCTGAGTAATTTAACTATATAATTATAGAAATGATATATATAATAATCAATACAGCCAGGCTAGGATATTCCTATTAAGCCAAAGCTATCAACATAGTAATATATATCCACAACCAGTACATATCTTAATTACTAAGCAAGAAGTCCAGTAATGATAAATACTCTAGAGATACTGATCATACTTCTGAGAAATTATAGAGTAAAATGAAATCAGATATATCACATCTACAGATCTTTAGTTGTGAGATATATATCCTTAATAAAAGCAATATAAATAGGTATAAATTCAAGCCAAAGGTAGTCAAGTACATACTCCTAGGATATAGTGGGAAATTGTATAGGCTCTGAAATCTATATATGAAATATATAGTAATTTCATATAATATACAGTTCAGAGAAAAAGAAAATAATAAAGAGATCTATATAGAAGTACTAGTTAAAATAACCTCTATATCCTAGCCAGCAGAAATATAATAACTAGAGCAACTGTCATCTATCTGTCCAGCAGTTAATTAAAACTATTTTCAATTGCTATATATACTTAATCCAGAGTTATCTAAGCTAAGGATTACTGAGATTAGAAATAAAAATAATAATGAATTCTCTAATAATGAGAGATTCTCCATCAAGGGCAAGAGTAAGCAAAAGCCAAAGCATGAGCTCAGAAATAAGATACATTCAGAATTAGGAAGTTATTGAAACATACTAGTAAGCTTTAAATAGTAGTAATGTAAAGATCATATGAGTTATACTGAAGTATATGAATGTAATATATCATAATATCTTTTGGTAAGTCAAGCATATATAATGAGATTATACAATAATCTGATAATAAGAAATAATAATATGCAATAGATGAGGAGTATGATTTATTTATCAAAAATAGCACATAAGATCTAGTACCTCTTCTATCAAACTGTCAAGCAATCAGATCCAAGTGAGAATATAGAATAAAGCATAATGCCAATAGCAATATAGAATAGTATAAAGTTTACTTTATTACTAAGGATTATTTACAAGATTATGGTATAGACTATAATGAGATATTTTTACCTATATTTAAGCTTACTTTACTTAGAATACTCCTTACAATCAGTATACTATAT
Source organism: Jimgerdemannia flammicorona (assembly GCA_003990745.1). Lineage (NCBI taxonomy): Eukaryota > Fungi > Mucoromycota > Endogonomycetes > Endogonales > Endogonaceae > Jimgerdemannia > Jimgerdemannia flammicorona. The sequence goes on along the minus strand of RBNI01004624.1, from coordinate 6,787 downwards.
AATATCAAAATTCATCAAATAGATATAAAGACAGTATTTCTAAATGGTGATATAGATACTAAACTATACATCTGTTAACTATAAGAATATAAAAACAGTAAGCTTATATATAGATTATATAAGAGACTATATAATATCAAGTAAGTAGTATAAATATAGAATAAAAAGATCAATAAGTATCTCCTTAATAATGAATTCATATATTGTAAAGTAGATAATTATATATATATCTAGTATTATAATGATGATATAGTATTTATTAATATATGGATTAATGATATAATCATCATTATTAGTAAGAATAGGCTTAATAAAGTCAAAGAAGCTCTATACTAAGAATTCAAGATAACAAATATAGATAATATGTCTTTTCTTTTGGGAATATCAATTATATATAACAGGAATACATATACTATATATCTCTTATAAGAAACTTATACCAAAGCCATTCTTGAATGTTTCAATATAAGTAAATACAAACCTATCAATACTTCTATAAATACTTCTATAAAGTTAAGGAAGCCAAATACTATACCTAAGGATGATGACAATATGCCCAATATTCCTTATTGATAAATAGTCAGTTTTCTTATATATCTTATACTTAGAATGAGGCTCAATATATTCTATATTATTAATAAAGTAGTATAGTATTGCTTATGCTATGACAACTCATACTGGTTGACAATCAAGAGGATTTTCAGATATTTAAAGAGATCAGTATACTATATACTCATGTTGGATAGCAATATTGAATTAAGTAGGAGTAATAGTAAGAGCAATGAGATCTGACTATCTGATAGATGTGATATCAATTAGATCAAAAACTTAGATAACTACCAGTCTATGACCAGATACCTCTTCTATATCAGCAAAAATGAAGAGATCATTATCTTATAGTAAATATATAAGCAATCCTCTATTATAATCTCATCTATATAAGCTGAATATCAGGTATTATCATTGGTAACAAAGAAAGCCATTTGGCTCTATGAGCTTCTAAAGAAGCTCAGTTTTACTTAGAGAAACCCTATACTGATCAGGCAAGACAACCAATCCATGATAGTACTTGCTAAGAATCTAGTATATTATAGCAGAATGAAACATATCAATATACAGTATTATTTTATATAGGAATATATAGAAAATAGTGCTATATACTTGGAATATATCTCTATAGAGTATATGATTACAGACTTATTGACCAAAGCCCTTCTAAAGCCAAAGTTCAAGTAATGTACTAAAGGAATGAGTCTTATAAGCTATATATCAATATTTAGTTAATTATAAGATACTTTTTAGACTATAAAAAGTCTCTCTTACCATATTACATATATATTAACATCCCTCATCTATAAGTGGATTATATGGGTATTTTGGATATTATGGAACACTTTTCAACCTGCAAAAATTCCTAGATAGTTGTAATTCTGGATTATATACAGTTCTAGTTTTTGTATATATTACATTGTTTTTTTATTCTATTTTATTCTATTTGTATTTTTTTTTTTTTTTTTTTTTTTTTTTTTTTTTTTTTTTTTTTTTTTTTGGGTATATATTGTATTCTTTTTTTTAGTTATATATTTTATTGAGCAAGAGTGTTGGGATGGTAACTCAATATGTCAGTACATGACCTTATACAATGCTATCAGATTTATATCATTTATCAGTAAAATATAAAATATGCAACCTATATAACTTTAATAAAATGCCCCTCTCTTTACAATATATGTAAATAACAGCAACTATATAATAGTTAATATGTTCATCTTTTTGAAACATATTTACAAACTGAGGTTTCCATTTGAAGAACATGAAATAGAGTGATTTCTTTATACAGTTGTTATAAAATAGTTTACTGAGCTCACTCTTATCATTCTTTAGGTAAATAAAATTATTCTGGACTTACAAATATTATACTGCTTATTGGTAAGTATGAGCAAGATCTTTTGGAGCTATAGATCTTAGCTGTTCTATATTAGAGAAGATTTGATTGAACTTTTTATTAAAGACTTTGTGAATGTGGAAATAACAGACTATAATCTGATAGTATAGCCATTTTTTTAATAAAAATGAAAATGGTTGAGTTCATAAACTACCAATTAAATATATAAATAAAATGTGAATAAAACACTCACTATAGCATAAATTGAACTATTACTGTCTTTGGCCTTTAAGCCCACATTCTTCAAAATTTTAATAATAATATCTGTTTTTAGATTACTATCATACTTTGGGAAAAGATCTTCAAGAAAAAGATGATGAAGAAGTATGTCTACTGTGAGCTTCCAGATTACTTTATTAATCTTGTATTTCTGATAGAGATCACTGATATCTATAGATTTGCTAAATTATAATAAGAAAATTCAATTTATATTTATAAATAAGCTATAATATATAAATTATAATTTATAAACTTATTTCCAAAAATAACTTACCCATTTCTTTTTCTGTCTTGCTTAACTATCTGTCCTATATATCTGACTAAATGAGCCTCTACATTATTATCCTGAAGTATCTTATTATCTGGAAGCACCTTATCATCTAGAAGTATTTTATCATCTAGAAGTACTTCTTTATCTAGAAATACCTTATCATCTGAATTGTATAGAAACATCTTATCATTCAAACTATATAGAAATATCTTATTGTCCTGAATTATAAGCTCAGGTTATTCATCATCTCTACCTTATTTACTACTTCTACCTTATTTATCAACTCTGCCTTTATCTTGATCTTGCATAGTCTATTACTATTTAGCTATCCTCTTATTAAAGTTAGAAGCTACAAATCTACTGATATTAACCTTATCTGGATGTAATATGGTCTGCTTGGTTTTGTGCACCTTTGTGGTCTGATATAGTCTATCCATAGTCTACTCCTTGATTTTGCATACCTTTATAGTCTGCAGTCTGTCTGTAGTCTGCTACTCCTTGATTTTGCAGAACTGATGTGATTTATTCACAGCTTGGTATACATTGTTCATGGCTTGGTACTTATTATTTATACCAGGATATATTTTGTTTATCTTAGAATATGATCTGTTGTCTTTAGATATGAAGAGATTGTAGTAGGGAGAGAATAAGAAAAGACATAATTCTTCTAGGTGAAAATCTCTTTTTATATCTACAATATTCATAATAGACATATATATATAGATATCAGAAAGTCCAATAAGTAAAGGTAAAGCTTGCTTACTTATATTTAATTAATATAATGATATAATGAGTTTGATTAATATAATAAAGTACAAATATATTAAATAAGTATATTCTCACATAGTGGTCACTGAGTCCTTCAAATATGCCAAATTCTCTTCAAGGTGTATCTCTTAGACTAACTCAAGTTTGTTATAAGCAAGTTCTTATTGGAGTGCCTTTCCAAGGTCTTATAGTCCTCAAACTTCTTATCTTTAACTGTCTTATAATCTCTTAGATTGCTTACAAGAAAGTGTGTATAGGTGAACTTAACTGACTTTATTTCAGAGGAAATAAGAGGGGTATTTATACAAAATAGAATTCAATAGTTGCTAAGATATAAAGCTAAATATAAATTCCAATAACTAAAACTACCAAGTTCCAGGGCTGGCATTATTTAGTATCACATCAAAAATGCCAGTACTGGAACAATTTTGCATCACCTCAGAATACCAGTACTGGCATTATCCAGTATTACATGAGAATACTGGTGCTGGCATTATCTAGTATAACAAAGAACTTAGAGCAGAAAGTTCAGGATCATGGGGGCTTCATCATCATCATCACTGAAGAAGATGAGATCCACGAATTTATCATGTAAGTCACACATTTCATGTATGTTGTACAGGATGACATTATCGCTGATGATGTCATCATGTTCGGCTGTGGCAGGGAGATCGGGAACAAGGTCTGGAGCTCTCTAGTCTATGAGGTTCTCTTCCACAAAATAAGGAACAAATGTGGGGTCTTGGAGAGATCTAACCCGGATACTTGGGCCTTGAAATACTGAGATCAATCCTTGCAGAAATTAGTCTGGGTTGTCCTGAAGGATGGAGTGCCAGAAGTCTTCTACTTCTTCACTGTTGAGGGTGATAGCAGACTGGGCTTCTGTAGCCACTCTGGCTTCTAGTGCATTGATACGGTGGGATGACAGGTCTCTGAAGTCTGAGACTCTAACATACTCCAAGTTGGAGATCAACTATAGTGCATGCCTGAAGATCTGATGGATCTTCTTAGCTGTTCTTGTTTCGTATATATCTATGGGAGTGGCATCTTGTAGCTCTTGGGTGCTGATCTGTGGGAACTCCCAGTAGAGGAGGTTTCCTATTTCATACTCCTGCCACATTTAGAGGTATTCGGTGGCAATGGTGATCCTTGTTTCCATTTCATGGCAGTAGAGGATAAAGTGATAGAGGTCTGCAGTACTCAGGTTGACACTAGGAGTCCTTCTTGAGCAGGTCCTCATGGCTCTTCTGATGTCTTGGAACATCCTTTCTTCAACTAAGATACCTTGGTGGTTCCTTGACCTTGAGGTTTGGCAGACAGCAGGCATTTTATTTGTAGTAAGTCTTTGAGCTATTTTGGGATTGGTGGTTCTTATTGGTTACTGCTACTGTAGTTCCTTGATCCTTCTTTTATATTCTTCAGAATACTTGTACTGTGGTCACAATGACTCATAGTTGGTCATCATTACTCTTGTGCTCTGATCTGGTAGCTTGCAAGGAAAGGCTATCTCCTGTACTGATGTCATTATTCTGGGATCACCATTACAATATATTAAGCAAGTATGCCAAGCAAGTACATTAAGAGCAAAAGTGCAAAGCCAATCAGATAAATAATTTAAAAAATTCTATTTTAGGCCAGTATATTTCATATCTATAAACTTACTTATTATTCTTCAAATCTTTCCCTACTTTAAACCTAATATTAATATGAAGTTTTCTTGCTCATATTGCAATCTAAAGTGCAAATCTGTCTCAGAATTGACTCAACATATCTATAAGATGCAAAATGTACTTATATGATATCAGAATGATAAGTCTATTCTTAAATTTCTATTTTATTAAAATTTTAGCAACTTTAATATTATACTACTATTATCTACAAATTCATCTATAGTTTGTGAGTTAACCTTGAATTTTATATATATTTTAAGTTCAAGCAATCCATATAAATAAACTTAGAAGATTTCAGATAATCATACTAAATATATATATAAAATTTAAGATAATATCAGCAATGATGGCCTATCTTTAATTCAAGAATAGGAAAGTCTATCATTCAGCAAAAATGACAATTTAATTCAAGAGAAAAGACAATTATTCAGAGAGAATGACAATTCAATTTAAGATCAAAGAAGTTTATCTACTATATTGAAGTTTGGCAAGGATCATATTATTTACAAACCAACTAGTGGTCAGATTATCAATATCAAGAAAGTACTTATACAGTATAACAAATTTATTTCTAAACTCAGATAGATATCTATAACTGATGCAAATAATCTTTTATATTCTTAAAAGAATGATGGAGAAATTTGACTTATAAATCTATTGTTTTGAAGTAGAAATATATCCCAAAAGGTTGCAGATAAACTTTTTAATATATAATTTGTAGATAGAAAAATTTCATGTCAGCATCTCTTTCCAGTACCATTCAGATTATACAACCTTTGGAAGGCACTTACAATATTGTTTTTGGAGAAAAGAGACTAACAACATAGTGACCGACAGGCAATCTGAGGTGCATACTGGGCAGGGTGACCCAAGTGCTTTCAACTGGCAGCAGGTGGGGAGGGGTCCAGACCTGGGGGAGGGTATGAGGGGGCTGCTGGCTGGGGGATATGGAAGGGGTGGAGGAGGTGGCAGAGGCTCAGGATCTGGGAGGGCAAGCTTTGCAAAGATGGTGAAGGGGAGACAGCAGGCATCAGGGCTGGAGGGCTGGCTGAGGAAGGGCAAGAAGACTGAGAAGGTGACAGTGCAGGGGGGAACAGCCCTTGGAAGGGGGGGCAGTGGAGCTGGGGGAGTAGTGGCTGGGGGGAGTGTGACTGCTGATGGCAAGGGAACTATCAATCTGGAAAAAAATCCAGATGTGATGGCTGATGGTGAGGCTAAGTGACTGAGGCTTAGAAGACAAGGGAACTTGGCGGATGGTGTAATGAGTCTGGTGGTAGCCCCATTGCTCAAAAAATTGATCTCAGCATTTGTAGTTATACTGTGCTTCTGGGGCCTAGTGGTGATAGTGAAAATGGTACTAGGGCTCATCACTAAGCAGGTGGCAGGAGCTGCATCCATGAAGTTTTTGAAGGGACTGGAGGGAGTGGAGGTGGGTTTTGAGGAGATGGTACTGCTAGAGAAGGTGCTGAAGGTTGGATTGGTGGTTGGGGAGGTGTGTGTTCTAATGGCGCATTGTCTGAAGTGGGATCCTAGGGTGGTGTAAGCGCACAACCTCCAAAGCCACCGAAATCACACGCGATCTCCGAACAAATCTGGAAATCACCTGCAAGATCACGAAGCTGAGTCAAACAGAAGTCACAGCGCACAAAGCTGAGTCAATACCAAGTCACGGAACACAAGATCCACATAAATGGAATCTTACCAATCCAGAACAAATGCATATATACCCAGCCCCAAGATGCGTCGAAACAGAGAACCAAAACAAATAACAACCACAACTTCCAAATACACAAACATGACCACCGAGATCTATAACCGCATCCGCGCTGACATTTGGAATGCCATTGTCAACCGAGCTACACCCCCTCTGCCCCTCATGAATATCTATAGCCAAGCACCTCTCTACTTCGTGGA
>RBNI01004623.1:0-13714 GCA_003990745.1 Jimgerdemannia flammicorona | reverse complement strand
TTTTTTTATAGTCACTTGGACTCTGTCTTTATTACCAGTCTATAAATAACTATACATCATCACCACACACTACCTAATCCCCATAGGGGGGCTCCTCCCCCCCTCCTTATGAATAAAGATTACCCTCCTACCAACTATACCAACTCTCCCCCCACTCTGTCCACAAATTTTCTCTACTAATCGATGCCTCCGACCACCCTACAGCCCCCAACCAAGCCACCAGCCCGTTAAGGTGTCTTCCATAAGCCTATGCCACCGCATTAACCAGTCCCCCAAGCCCTGTCAGCTCCCATCCTCAAAAACAAATAGCCAGTGACTGGCCAACCCTACCCAAATAGCCAACACCCAGCCCAAAGTAAGCCACTCCTTCCCTATCCCCCCTACCAATCTGTCCCTCAAGTCCTCCCACCTCTCCCGTACTCCATCTCTCCTATGCTGTACCCCCAAGTGCTCCCCAATTGTCCGCCAAAAATCCCCCAACACCTCACACTCTCCTAGCCAATGTTCCAGCATCTGTACATAGCCCCCCTCCTGCCCTACATTATGGCATTCCTCGCAGTGGAAGCAACCTCCAATGATAAGGTGCCCCGATCAAAAGTTGAGCATAGCATTCCTCTGCAGCATTCACCACCAGACAACCCAGTACTTTGGCAGCATCCACTTTCTCACTGCAGCACTCCAGGTCCAAACACTATTCCAGTCCCATTTTTTGCCAATTCTGACTCCTTGTCAACTGCTAGGCCACAGATCCTGGCCTGGTCCCCTTTGGCATTCCACTCCATCACTAATGTCAAACTCAATTAAGGGAGCACCACCCAGCAGTATGTGATCCCATCTCCACATCGCTGGGTCCCAATCCTCCTCCCCTTCATTCCCCTGCCAACGAATTCCAATGCGGTGTACCCCATCTGCTATCCCTCACCAAAATCCTTTGAACCGCAGTTGCTTCATACTCTGAAGTCCAACTAATGAGAGGAGATCACCAGTCGAGCCTCTTGGTGATGACTGCCTCTCCCAGATCCTCTGTAGCAAAGGAACCCAACCACCTCCTCTCAATTCCACTGCCCCCACCATGCTCGCAAGCAGTGTAACCATTTTGGAAAGTCAACTAGCCCGAGACCACCTCTCTCTACTGGTAGGGACAAGGTCTCCCAACCAATCTGACTCCACCTCCCAGCCCAAATCCATCCCTTCACTGATTTTACCAATCTCTTCACCACCCAGACTGGGAAGTCCAGATGATACACCAAGTACCACAACTTTAGCAGCCAGTAGACATTCAAAATCGGAACCCATCCTGTCAAAGAAAATTGTCTTCCCCCCCAACTCTGCAGGGCCTCCTCCCAGATTCCAATCCTCTGCTCCCACCAAAGCCTGGGCAGAACTGACCCATAGATCGACAAATAAATGCCCAAGTACCATATAGCCTCACCAGTGGGGACTATTGTTCCTATGACCTCTCCTCCAATTAGACCATTGCCAAGCACCATTGTTTCACACTTATACCAATTCAGCTTTGCTTCAGAGTTCTCCTCATACCACTCTACAGTCTCCTTGAGCTCATCAACATTCACAATCGAACCCAAACCAACCACCATGTCATCAGCAAAGGCCCCAACTTTCCATCCAATGCCATAGATGGAGAGTCCTCCTATCCTCCACCTAATTCTGTCCATAAGGAGTTCCAGGGAAAGAGCATACAAAATGGGGGACAATGGGTCCCCCTGGGGCACCCCCCTACCCAAGGGGAATGCCATCCCTCTATGACCATTACACATGAGCACCGCCCTACTCCCTTCCAGTAGGCTGACCATAGCTGACCGGAAATAGGTTGGAACCCCTATTCTATCCAAAACCTTTGCCAGCCAGACTCTTCACACCCGATCATAAGCCTTCTCCTGGTCCAAGAAGACTAGATGCCCATCCTGTCCACAGGCTCTCGCCCCTTCAATAACTCCATGTACCCAGGCAGTGCCATCCCTGATGAGTCGACCACCCACAAATCCCCTCTGCTCAATACCCACGACTTGTTGGGCCACCTTCTGTAGTCTTGCCACCACCACCTTAGTCACCAACTTTCTATCCATATCTAGCAACATTATCGGTCTCCAGTTCTTCCAATCCTCCCTCCTTCCTTTGTTTTTATAAATCAGCATCACCAGCCCAAGGTCCTGCTCCCCCACCTACCTCCTGGTCTGCAGAATAAAATCGCACAATGCCATCATCTCCCCCATCACCTCTGGGACTTCAACCATTCACTTCCAAAAGTCTCAGGGCAGACCATCCTGTCCTGGTGCTGTTCCTGGTGTTGTCGCAGCAAGAACCTGGTGGATCTCAATTTCCTGTACAGGTATCCCCAAGCCACCTAGCCCCTCAACTTGTAGTGGGTGCCAATCCTCCAATGCTTGGTCAATAGCTGTGGCATCTGCCCCACCCTCCTCCTCACTCCACAATCCCCTCCATCTCTCCTTCAGCAATCCAAGAATGTCCTGTACACTATGCACCAGTATACCATCTGAGTCCAATACCTCTTCCCACTGTTGCTGCACCCACCTTGCCCTGAGAGCCCTCATAAGAAACTTGGAAGGCCTCTCCCCCTCCTCCAGAACCTGCCAACAGAGCCATGCTGCTAAGCTCTGTACCCTTGCCTCTTCCTCTTCCCGCAGCACCTGTTGTAGTTCCCCAATCTCCGTTTTCGCCCTCATAAACCTCCAATCTTCTTCTCCCTCCAACAACCTCAGCCTCACCCACTCCTCCAAAAGTCTAGTCAATCTAATAGAAGCCCAACACACTCTATGCCTCCTCTGCTTCCCTGCCTCCTTGCCAGCCTCACTCCAGTAAATCTTGGCCATCTCCTTCATCCTTATCCATTGAACCCCAACTGAGATACCTTCCTGCCGCCAGTTCTCCATTCCCCGCTGAATGTCCTTAGCCCACTCATCCCACCGGGTCTCATCATCTAACAAAGAGAAATTGAGGCACCAATGTCCAGGCCCATCCCCACTTCCCCCAAAGCACCCCTGTCCCAAAAGCCCCCAGTGATCTGACCATGGACACCATTCCACCTCCAGTGACTTCCAAACATCTCGGCCCCAGCAGCTGGCTGTCAACATCCAATCGATCCTTGTTCCCAGACCTCCTGCCCAATGTGTGTAAACCCTCCTATTCCCCCAGCACTCCCTACCAGCGTCCACCAAAGCACTCAATCTTTCGACCTCCTCCCATGCCCCCAGTCCTCCACTCCTGCTTTCAGCACCTCGTCCTCCATCTGTTCTATCCAATAGTGCATTCCGAACCATATTAAAATCTCCCCCAAGCACATCCACCCCTGCCTCTACAAGACTCCCACTCTCCAGTAATCCTCTCACTCACTCTACCCACTCACCCCATACTGCAAGACAATAGCAGGAGCCCGCTGTAACTGGCTCCCAGCCTGCACGAATCCACTCACCCCTGACCAGTCTCTTCCCCCAGCTCCTTACATCCTGTATCTCCCCTCTGCCTTTCCGAACCAAAATCCCAACCTTGCCCTTCCAAATCGCCACACCTCCCCATTCTCTCATCTACTCCATCTTATCCAAATCATCCTCACACCTAACATCCTGCAAGAGGAAGAGATCGGCCTCCAATCCCTTCATCCAAGTAAAAATATTCCTACGTCGAGCAGCACCCTGTAACCCATTCACATTTAAAGAAAAAATGTTGGTTGTACTGTTCATAATGAAGTATGTTATATTGGCGATCGATCTCTACTGCTCTATGCTCATCTCCTCCTGCGCCATGTCCAGATTGTGTTCCACAGCCACCTCCTCCTCTTTGGCCCTCTGAGCCTCCAATCCAGCCAGAAGTTCAGTCATCTCTTCATCTGCCTTCTCCTCAAACTCTTCACAGTACTCTATGCATGCCTCCTGTCAGAGCTGCAGTCTATGATGCTTGTTCCAGCAGTATTCAGCCCTCTCTCCAGCAATGACCGCCATCTCTGCCTCCCTCTCCTTATCCACCTCATACCCCTCCTCCTCTAGGTACACCACAAGAATTTCCGCCTTCAATGCCTTCATTACTCCATCCCCCTGCAGTATCCCTGCCCAGTACTCATCACTCATCACTCGCAAGTCCACCTTCCCCAACTCTTCTGCCACCAGGTTATTCATCATCTGATACATCCAAAGTAAGTTCCCTACCTCCTTCCCCCCCGGAGTTGCCGGCCTCCCTCCCTCCAACATTGTGGTGTCAGCTCTAGTACTTGCAGACTCCTTCTATACCTCCGGGACATCCACCAGTTCCTCCTCACCCGCCGCTACTGCCTGTTCTCCATACACCACCTCTGGAACTCCAAATTGCACCCTCTGGGCCCCTCGCATTGGCACATCTTCTACCACCTTAGTTCGGGCCGCCGGGCCACGCCTGATAAGGGGGGTAGGGGTAGGGGAGCCCTCCCATTCCTCCTCCCAAACCTCTAGCGTGCCATCAGCATAAGGATCTATACTAATCTTCTCTTTGTCCTCTCCTACCACCATCTTATCCTTCCCCTCCCTCTCGCCAGCCCAGACACTTGCTTCGGCTCCCCCAGCGCCCTTCATCTTGCTCGCATTCCCCAGTGGCCTATTATCCAGCTTGGCCAGCAGCTCCTTCTGCCTCTTCCACCCCTGAGCCCTTTCCTACTGCTCCTTGGTCACTCGAATCTGCTTTCTATCCACCACCTCCAAGTGCATTGCCTCCACAAGAGCTGCCCAAGCCTTCGCTCACCTCTCTATAGTACTATCCAACTCTTCTAGTATTTCCAATAAATCCTCTTCCTCCTCCTCACTTCCTTTTACTCTCGTCACCTTACACAAAATTGCTCTCCAGACCATTGCCAAAGGCCAGTCCCTTGCCTTCCCAGTTGCTTCCTTCCCAGCCAGCCAAATCCTCACATCCATGTCACCTGTCCTGAGTGAGGTCTCTTCCCAGACCCTGAATCCAATATCCACCACCTCTCCATATTCCGCCATGAAGTCCTCAACCCTCTTTCTCGTCTCCATTGCTGTCACCATTGGCACTCCTTTCACCAGCAGTTGGACTACCCTGGGATCCCACTTCAGACAATGTGCCATCGGAACACACACCTCACCGACCACCAATCTAACCTTCAGTGCCTCCTCCAATGGTGCCGCCTCCTCAAAACCCACCTCCACTCCCTCCAGTCCCTTCAAAAACTTCATGGACACAGCTCCTGCCACCTGTTTAGTGATAAGCCCCAGCACCATTTTCGCCATCACCACTAGGCCCCAGAAGCACAGTGTAACCACATACGCCGAAATCGATTTTTTGAGTAACGGGGCCACCGCCAGTCCCATCACACCATCTGCTAAGTCTCCTTGTCTTCTAAGCCTCAGCTGCTCAGCCTCACCATCAGCTGTCACATCTGGATTTTTTTCCAAATTGACAGTCCCCTCTCCATCAGCAGTCATACTCCCCACAGCCGCTACTCCCCCAGCACTACTGCCCCCCCTTCCAAGGGCTGCTCCCCTCTACACTGTCACCTTCTCATTCTCCTTGCCCCTCCTCAGCCAGCCCTCCAGCCCTGACGCCTACTGCCTCCCCTTCACCACCTCTGTGAAGCTCGCCCTCCCAGATCCTGAGCCTCTACTGCCTCCTCCACCCCTTCCACGTCCACTGGCCAGCAGCCCCCTCATACCCCCCCCCAGGCCCGGACCCCTCCCCACTTGCTACCCGTCGAAAGCGCTTGGGCCACCCTGCCCAGTATGCACCTCAGGTTGCCTGTTGGTCACCATGTTGTTAGTCTCTTATTCTCCAAAAACGAAGTTGAAAGTGCTCTCCAAAGGTTGTGTAACCTGAATGGTACTGGAAAGAGATGGAGGAGGCAGTTGCAAATCTCTGTACTGGTCTCCTGTTGGCGCTTCGGACTTCTCTAACAACATCACCAAGGTGTGCAGTCATCTTGGTGAACTTCTTGGCAAGTTCTTCCACTGGGTCAGCTTTGGCTGTCTTGGGGATAGGTGGGGTTGGTTGTCTGTTCACAACTGTGGCAGGTAGGATACTAGTTGGCTTTGATGGCTCTATCTTGATGCCAGTTATTTTCTCAATTGAGTGTTTGGCAGAGTGTCTGGCAGTCCAATATCTCTGTGCAAAGAGCACTTTCTGATCAAGGGTCAGTGCAGCTGGAGTAGACCGGATTGCAAGGACAATTTCAGGGTGAACTCCTTTTAGGAAAGTTGAATCCGCTATTTGTTCTTTGAGGGCATTATCATAGCCAGCCAGGACAATCTGGTGGCAAATTCGGGTATAGAATGAGTTGGGGTCTTCACTAAGTCCCTGGCAGATAGTATTGAGTTGATCCTTGAGAGCTTGCTTGATCTCTTTGGTATAATATGTTGTTCTGAGAAAGGTCATCATATTGGCAAGTTTGGCTGCACCAGTATCAGCAATGGTGGCTGCATTGAACTTGTCTCTGGCAGGTCCTCTGAGGCTGACTGGTAGAAGGGCCAATTGGGCATCCACACCAAGGGCTCATACGGTGGCGAATTGTTCAAAGTCTTCAATGAAGGTCAGGATTGACTCTTCAGTAGTATATCTATAGAATGTGGGGGGATGCATTTCCATCTTGTCTTGAATTCTTGCAGGGGTGACTCTTGTAGTCAGGGTAGTTATTGTGGGGGTTGTTCGTTTTTCAGCTTGAAAGTGAGGGATTCATCTTGAATCACCAGCCAATGGGCACCAAGTTGTCACATAGTGGTTGCTGAGTCCTTCAAATATGCCAGATTCTCTTCAAGGTGTATCTCTTAGACTAACTCAAGTTTGTTATAAGCAAGTTCTTATTAGAGTGCCTTCCCAAGGTCTTATAGTCCTCAAACTTCTTATCTTTAACTGTCTTGTTATCTCTTAGATTGCTTGCAAGGAAGTATGTGTAGGTGAACTTGACTTGAACTTGACTCAAACTTGACTGACTTTATTTCAGAGGAAATAAGAGGGGTATTTATACAAAATATAAATCAATAGTTGCTAAGATATAAAGCTAAATATAAATTCCAATAACTAAAACTACTGAGTTTCAGGGCTGGCATTATTTAGTATTACATCAAAATGCCAGTGCTGGAACAATTTCATGTCACCTCAGAATACCAGTGCTGGCATTATCTAGTATAACAAAGAACTTAGAGCAGGAAGTTCAGGACTATGGGGGCTTCATCATCATTATCATCATCATCACTGAAGGAGATGAGATCTGCAAATTCGTCATTTTTGCATGCTTCGCGTGTGTTGATGTCACGCGAGATGATGTCATCACCAATGACATCATCACATTCGGCAGTGGTGGGAAAATCGGGAACAAGATCTGGAGCTCTCCAGTCTATGAGGTTCTCTTCCACAAAATAGGGAACAAATGTGCGGTCTTGGGGGGGTCTAACCCGGATGCTTGGGCCTTGGAATACTGAGATCAATCCTTGCAGGAATTGGTCTGGGTTGTCCTGAAGGATAGGGTGCCAGAAGTCTTCTACTTCTTTACTGTTGAGGGTGATAGCGGACTGGGCTTCTGTAGCTGCCCTGGCTTCTAGTGCATTGATGCAGCAGGATGACAGGTCTCTGAAGTCTGAGACTCTAACATACTCCAGGTTGGGGATCGACCATGGTGCATGCCTGAAGATCTGATGGATCTTTTTAGCTGTTCTTGTTTCACATATATCCATGGGAGTGGTATCTTGTAGCTCTTGGGTGCTGGCCTGTGGGAACTTCCGGCAGAGGAGGTTTTCTATTTCATACTCCTGCCACATTTGGAGGCATTCAGTAGCAATGGTGATCCTTGTTTCCATTTCATGGCAGTAGAGGATGAAGTGATAGGGGTCCGCAGTACTCAGGTTGACACTAGGAGTCCTTCTTGAGTGGGTCCCCATGGCTCTTCTGATGTCTTGGAACATCCTTTCTTCAACCAAGATATCTTGGTGGTTCCTTGACCTTGAGGTTTGGTGGACAGCAGATATTTCGTTTGTGGTAAGTCTTTGAGCTATTTTGGGATTGGTGGTTCTTGTTGGTTGCTACTACTGCAGTTCCTTGATCCTTCTTTTCTATTCTTCAGGATGCTTGTGCTGTGGTCGCAATGACTCACAGTTGGTCATCATTGCTCATCTTGTATGCTGTATGATCATCTTGTGCTTCGATCTAGTGGCTTGCAAGAAAAGGCTGTCTTCTGTACTGATGTCATCATTCTGGGGTCACTGTTATATTATTTATATTATATTACCATCTAGTCTTGATTTCTTATTTAAAGACTTATAATGATACTTATAGTCTGATAGCTTGCCAGATTCCCTCATAGTGGCAACAACTATATTATATATCTCAGAAAGGCCTAAGGCCTTATCTTTATCTTTGATAATATCTACTAGCATAGATGTAAGGGAGTTTACTTAATTCATCAGCTTATCAACTTGATCAGTATAGTCTTAGATACTCTTCTTAGTCTTCATTTAGAGATTAAATAGTTGTACTTTTAGATAGAATCTGTTTGATGTAGATATATATTGATAGTAATTATATAAGAACTTCCAGACTTTATTTACTATTATAGTACTAATTATGAGCTTCATTTATATAATCAAAAGAGTGAACATAATCTCTCTTAGTACTCTAAAAATCTTTATAGTATTATATTTCATTATTTGTACCTATAGCTTCCAGTAGTCCTCTAAACTATATTTCTCTAAATGATTCTTCATATGATATATTTATATAACATAGTCCTTACTATTAAAGATAGAAACCATCCTCTTTACTATTATTGTTAATACTGCTACAGAAATGATAATTATTATAACTATTATAATAGGTATACTTATACTATCAGTACTCATTCTGAGTTCTATTTTACTTATACTACTTAGAACTGATATACTTCTACTTTTAGTATTAGTTGATATTATATAATATAGTATAGTATATATATTGGAGGTATCTATATTATTATTCACTTTACTATAGGACTTATAATCTTTATTATAGAGTTAGAGAGAATTACTGAAGTAATAAGTAATTATTTATTGATTAAGCAAGTTATACTTTTATATATCAAGATTGTTGATATTTAAATAATAAAATAGTCAGGCTATCCTACTATATATTAAGTTGCTTTATAATTAAGATATTTCAATAATAATTTTTAGACTATAGAAGTTATAGATATTATAATATACTATTTCAATAAAAATAAATTACAAGATAATAAACTAATATAGATTAGCTTGAGCCTATAGTTACTTTGTCAAAAGGTTACAAAATATTTAATTATTTATCTCATTAAATCTTTAGGCTTAGTATATCAAATACAAATATCAAAATTAGCAAAGTTATTCCTTAAACTTAGTGGAAAATCTTCGGATTTAATTTGATAAGTATACTAACAATAAGGGAAATATAAAATTAAACTAATCTCAGAAGCTATATTATCTAAGGAATATATATATTATATATATTTTTTAAAATAAAAGCTGTTAAGAAAGAACTAGAAGAACTACTAGCTTAAGAGATTATTTAATTTAGAAAGTTATATATCTCTTAGTTTACTAGTTCTATTTGTTAAGAAGGAGAAAGCTATATAAATATATATGAACTACTATATATATATTTAATATGCTTAGAGTTAAAAACTAATATATATCTATTATCTCTTATTGATAAAAACTTTAATACTCTTAGAATATTAAGTATTTTTCTAAGCTAGATCTTACATCTAAATATTATCAAATTTGAATTATATCAGAAAAAATCTACAAGACTATATTTATAACTCTCTTTAAATTCTAGTTCTAGTATTTGGACTTATTACTATATTTACAATATTTCAGACTGTTATAAATAATATATATTTAAAAATTAATTCTTTTTTTCTCATTAGTATATCCTGATAATCTTCTAATTTTTAATATAACTAAAAAAGGATATCTCAAGTATATTTCTCTAGTTTTATATATATAAATTATAAGAAATGTGAGTTTTTTTACTATATTAAGAATTTCAGTAAGTTTAAACAAGTTAGAGATAATTCAAAAATGACCAGAGTAATCAAAACTTATAAAAGTAAAATTCTTTCTTAACTTAGCTAGTTATTATATAAAATTACTAAACTACTTCAAAATCTCATAAAAAAGATATTATATAGACTATTATATATTATAAATCAAAATTCCTTTTATTAATAAGTATTTCAGAAACTTAAAAAATATCTAAACTATATTTCTATTTTGTAAAATCTTAATTCAAGTTTGAAATTCACAATTACTACTAATAATTATATCAAGTTTTATCATTAGAATTGTTTTATTTCAAAATAATATATATATAAAAAAGAATACTCTTTTATTACTTTTAAGTTATTATAATATAGCAGATACATAACTAGATAAGTATGTTAGATTTCTATATCTTGAAAACTTAATCTTCTTGACTCCACAGAGTTCTTGGAATATAGGGTTGAGTGAGTTCAGAGTATATCTATCTATAGGCTTACTAGTTCCTTTACTTTCTCTTTACTTTTAAACTATTTTGATCTGAGGTTTATTTACTCTAGATACTAGAGATATTTATATAAGTTTGCTAGCTATAAGTTGGCTAAGTTATGAGTCACTTTTTATAAATATTAAATCCTTAATATCTGCTAAAGCTTTGATAATTGCTAAAACTTTAATGATTACAAAATACTATAGCTACTATTTGTAAGGCTATACTATATTTGGAAATCAGATTCAAATACTACAATCATATATCTATTCTTCTGATTCATGTTTCTAATTCAGATCAATCATTATAACTTCTTTCTAAATAGATAATTTATCTCTAAAACATCTTATTTACTCAAACTCCCAAGCTTCAACAATTTGTATCTCTTTGTACTTTATAATTTGTACTATTACATTCTTTTAATAGTATCTCTTGATGTATTCAAAGTCTCTTGAGATGACTCCATAAAGATGAGCTAGAGCTGACTCATCATCCTTGAAGAACTTGTTGACTCATTTGGCAATTGTGATCTGAGTATTAGAGAGCTGACACTTTTTAATATAGTTATCTTTTTTTCTATCTCTGACTGTAAGTTTAGTAACTGTCTCAACTTGAAGTATACTTGAAACTTAGTTCAGTTCCAATAGACCTTGAAGTGTGAAATTTGTAACAAATGTATCTGTACTATACTTTGAATACTGTTGAAGGATTCCTCAATTATAAGTAGCTCAGTAGTACCCTATTGTCTTTCTATGGCTCATTGTACAGTACTAGTGATATTAAGGACTGTGGCCATACTTTGTTGACTAGCTATAATACTTCTTGAGTCAGTTTCAATAAATAGTAGTAAGGATGATTGTGTCTGAGAGTTTTTATAACCAAAAGGTGGTTTTTTATATCTTGCACCAGATAAGGTCCTTCCCACTTAGGCTTCAGTTTTCATGACTATGAAACTTCTATCATATTCTGATATATCAGAACTTTGTCTCCTATTTTGAATCTCCAGGGACTTGTGAGTTTTCTCTGCATTATTCTATTATAGTGTCTGTGCCTTGGTTATGTAATTTTCAGCCTTCTTTCTGATTCAGTATAGTCTCTAGATTTCTGTATCTATATATTTCTATATAGTATCTCTATTGGATGATAAGGTTCCTTGAGATGTTCTTCTTCAAACAGTATCTCTTGAGAGGTAAAATAGGTACTTTATGATCAGATATTCTGAAGAGCAGATAATGCTTTTAGCAGATAGTGATCTCAGTTTTTATAGTTATTGCAGATCTTGTTAATGATATTATTGGGGCTATTGTTAGTTCTTTCTGCTTGTTCATTTTCCTGAGAGTGATAGACTATAGTCTAAATGTACTGTATCTTGTACTTCTTGTAGAGAATCTCAAAGAACTGGTTCATGAATTTCATTCCTCTATCTATTTTTACTTATATTGGAGTCTTGAATCAGCAGATGATTTCTTATAGAAGAAATTAGTGATTGACTATACATGAGCTTCTTTGAGGGATCCTGCATCTATCTATTTCATAAAAAGGTCTATAATTATATATAATGATATATCAGTTACCATTCAAAGTCAAGGGTAGGGGGCCAATTATATCTATTACAATGTGTGCAAAGAGTATAGTTCTATATGTGCTGATCCTGAAGCCTGATTTCATTAGTCTTACTTCTGTTTCTGACATCTATCATAGGTCTTGATAAATTGTCTGATATCATCCTCTATTCCTGGTCATCACATTGTTCTTCTTGCTTTATCAAATATATTTGTTCCTCCTAGATGGCCAAGTTCATATACTGATTTCATTACTTGCTCCTTCTTATATTCAGGTATAACTAGTAGCTTTTCTTTCTTTAGTGTTTCTCCATCAGTCTCAAATTGTTTCTATGTTCTGTTAATAATCATTTTTATCTATTCTATCAGATATTGGAGCAACTTTTGCTATCTCAGATAGATAATAATTTCATTAGAGAGTTTCTTATTCATGGTTGATTTGCTGGTTAGGAGTCCTTTAGAGTATCTGTAAGAGAGCATCTACATTGGTATTGATTCTTCCAGAGTGGTACACAATAGTTATATCATAAGCTTGCAACTTCATAATCTATCTAACATAGATTCCTTTGGATTATACAGTGATCAGTAGCTAATTAAGGGCTGAGTGATCTGTCTGAATAGTGAAATGTCTTTCTGTGAAATAGTAGTGGAACTTCTCTACAGCCCAGATGACTGCAAGACATTCAAGCTTATAGGATTTATATTCCTTTTCTGCTCCTTGGGTTTTTTGGCTTAGATATATGATAACATACTTTACTTTGTCTTTCTTCTGAGCCAGAACTACTCTTAGTTCTTATATACTTACATCTGTCTGCTGGATGAATTCTTGGATCCAATCAGGTCTTTTGAGGATGAGTGCTTGAGTCAGTCTGATCTTGAGCTCATCAAAGGCTTCTTGTTACCTGTCAGTCAATTGGAACTTAATATCTTTCTTATCGAGTTTGTAAATTGAGCCTGCAATATTAGAGAATCTTCTGATTAATCTGTAGTAGTATGAGGCAAGTCTCATGAAGGCTTGGGCTTCTATAACAGTAGTGGGCCTTGGGTATGCTGCTACTGCTTGAATCTTGAGTGGGTCTGTTCTGTGTATATTCCATCTTGGTTGATGATGTGACCAAGATAGGAGATATAATTTCCACAAACTTGCACTTTTTAAACTTGATATATAGGCCATACTTCCTTAGTTTATCTATTATCTACTAGATATTCTATGGATATTCTTTAGCTGTTTTACTGTAGATAATAACATTACTCACATAAACTATTATCTATCTTCTCATATTATAGTGGAAGATTTTATACATCATTCACTGAAAGCTTACTAGTGTATTGCATATTCTAAATAGCATTTGCAGATAGAAATAGATTCTATCTGACATCTGGGATGATAAAGGCTGATTTTTCACTTGCTGCTTTAGTGAGGTCAATCTTATAGAATCCTGAGTATAAATCCAAGATACTATAATACTGTACTTCATCTCCCAGAATTACAAGGATGTTACTGATGAGGGGCAGTAGTTGGGAATCCTTCTTTGTAGCCAGATTGAGCTTTCTGTAATTGGTGAAGAGTCTTAATGCAAATTCTCCTGGTTTGCTTCCTTTTCTCAGGGCTAATATAACTAGTAAAGCCTAAGGGCTGTTGGCTTCTTTGATTTTTTTTT
>RBNI01004622.1:0-13716 GCA_003990745.1 Jimgerdemannia flammicorona | reverse complement strand
TTTTTTGTGTGAAGGAGAGGAGATTAGTTGGGAGGAGAAAGAAAGTTGTATACCATATTGCCCTCCTGCCTCCCACACGGTTTTCCTCCCAGGTATTTTGTGTTATCTTTCGTAATTTGAAGGTGTGTTACTTTCCATGTGGCATATTTGGTCTTCAGTATCTCCGTTCCGTACATTTATTCGTATTCCGACAACCTGCAACCAGGAGTTTTGGGTTTATCGCTTTCCATTCTTATACATTGTACCTGATCTCGTCTCATTATACTGTTGCCTGCGGGGGAGGTCTTGGATGCTATCTTCGTTGGTTACCTATCATCCGTAGCTCTCCTTGTGATGTAAATCGAGAAAGGCTTCCAATTCTCAGAAGGGTTGTATTGAGGATTTCAGTTCACGATAAGGTCCCAGCTGTGCCGGATTTAAATATACAAGTTTTGAGAGCATCTGTATTTTTATTTTTATTTTTTTCAATTTCGGCATGAGTTAAATGATGGCATATCCAACTCAGGGGTGAGAATCATTTCATGCACTAACCATTTCGAGTTAAAAGGAGCGAAATTATATTTATATTCGGGGTTAGGAAACAGATAGTAACTTATGAGTTCAGCATAAAGATCGAAGCTGAAGACTTGCTTTTTTTTTTTTTGTTTTTTTTGTTTTTTGTTTTTTTTTGTTTTTTCACTTTATTACTCTAATCTATATACACGGAAGTGTCCTCATGCCACAGCAGCTCAGAAGGAATTAGATCCAGAGAGTCCTGAGATCTCCCAATTCACTCCCTCTTGTTTGAAGACTTGACATCTATTCTCAAGTAATTGGATTTTGATAGTTTTAGCCTCACAAAATGCAGAGAAATGATTTAAGAGAGTATTAAGTTTAAAGCTCTTATAAAAATCAAATTTTTGAATAGATTTAATATAAATTACTAAATATTTAAAAAATTTAAAAAATTTACATCCAGAACTTAGAGATATATAAATAAAATATCAGTTTACTACTCTTGTCAGATATTATAATAATTGAGTAAAAATATATATATATATCTACAATAATAGCAATAAATAACCTTTTTAACTATCTCTTAGAAAATTATCTAACAGTCAGATGTCTAGCAGAAAAATAAATTAATTTATCATATTACTAGACTTTATCAAGAACCTCACTTTATTTTTATTTATTATATTTTTTTTTAACAGAATCAAGTCTCTGTAGATTTTTATTAGATTTTTTTTTATTTTATGGACTTGGAGTTTTGCAGATTTTTATTAGAAGAGAACCTAGACTATATAGGCCAAAACTCTCTCTTACCTCTGAGTATATATCTCTATTAAATCTAAACTAGCTATTGTCCAGCAGCTTAACCATATCAGATATAGCAGGGCATTATTACTTATACCTTATTCTGTATACTATACTCTCCCTACTATCAGAGAGGAACAACTATATATCTATAACTAAAAGTATATATCTGAAACCCTAACATATGTATAAGACTATATCTGAGCTGAATAGAATAGCTCTTACCACTTTAAAGAAAATGACAAGCAAAGAAAAAACTCCTATCAAAGTATATTATAGTAGATAGAATCTAGTTTATCCAGATAAGATGAGTAAAAGACTTACATATAAGATAGGAGAAGACTCCTAATACTCCACTACTCAAGTCTGTAGGTCTCAATTATATTGCTATATCAGCTCTCAGTTCCAGTTAAGTATAGTCAAGATATCTGAAATAGGTAGCCTTGGGTCTCTTGACTCTCCTCAATGACTGAGACCTAACTTTATGAATTACCAAAAGAAGCTGTAAGTGATATCTACCATCTAACTACTCTATATCAATTAAAAGGCTCTATTGATATAATACTCACCTTAGCCCCAACAACTACCCTCAACCTAGTACTCTACTGATTCATCATTATTACCCTTCCTCTTATCTATAATGGTTATCTTCTCTCCCATCCTGACACTATCTAAAAAACAGTTACCTATGCTAAAACTGTGCTTGCCAGAAAGCTTACCAAAGCCAGAGAGCCCTACTATAGATACTGAGAACCTGTAAGTAATCTATATTAAGCACTTGATGTCCAAGGTTGACCAACTTCCTATATAGCTTATAATATACCAAGACAATACCTTATTGATGATAGCAAAAGGAAGAAGGCACTATATTAAAATAAGTATACTCTAGATATAGCTGAAGGTACTAGAAACTATAAAGAAGTAAAGAAGACACTGATCTGATACTGATAAAAAGGTAACTCAATATCATTGCCCTCCTTCCACTATACTCATATAGATATAGTAAACTATACTAGAGTAGAGAGTGAGAAGTTAGGAGAAAGGAAATCCAGATAGTTATCTACCAAAACTATATAACTAGTATAATAGCAGAGAAAAGAACTGTGTAGATTTTTATTTGAAAGAAACCTAGACTATATAGACCAAAACTCTTCTCTCTAAATACTATATCTCTACTAATCTAGACTTACTATTATCTAGTAGCTCTATCATATCAAGTATAGTAGAGCTTATATTAGTTTATATATCTCATTCTGCATATTATACTTATAACAAAATTATATCTCAATATCATAAAAAATGATATTATTAAGCTGACATCATAAGATTTGTATTATCAGCAAGATTATATACTAGAAAAACTAAGAATATTAGTAAGATTATAATGATTTTGTACTAATTTTAGCCTCTTTAGTCAGCAATATTATTTTATACTAGTTTAGTATATATTTATACTGATATCACTATGAATATACCTCAGAAATAGACTAAAGATACTAAAAATAGTATAAGACTAAATTAGTCTATATATAATATTATAGAAACTAAAGTATATTGAAATTAGTTACTAATATTGAAAGCCCTCTAATATTAGAAGCTAGTAAGATCTTTAAGATCAGTAACTTCATAGACTGAACTAGACTATGACAAGCTATGAAATCATAGTTGCCATATACTAAAATAGTTTGTTTGGTAAATAAATAAAAAACTAGTAAATTGGTTCTAAAAAATAATCAACTAAATAATAGCTATACAAACTTAAAGACATCTCTCTAAAATAAAACTAAATATAAACAAATTATGCTCTCTCTTTCTGAATATATCTACTAAGTACTCTAGAATACTATCTTTGACCACTAATACTAGTTTATCTGTGAATATATTGATATAGATATCTATAATCTTAAACAGTATTTATAAGCTGCTAATGAAGTTGTATCTAGAATATAAGATACTTTATGATATTAAGAAACTACTAGATAGGTAAACTTATTATCAGAAGTAGTATAAATATTTTAGAAATACTGGATGAATATAATATCTTTATATTTAGATAGTATATTCTGCTCTATAATAGTTCTAGTTTCTTTAAAAAGAAGCAGCTAGGTTTTAGTAATTCTCATAGACCTAAAGTAGCTTAAAGAGATATTTGTAGGTTTAAGTATTCTCAAAGAAATTCTGAGAGAAAATATTCTGAGCTTTATTCAAGCAGAGAATAAGGATATTTATATAGAATCTGAAAGAAAGATCTGAAAGAATCTTAGAAAAGAAGAGAAAAGCCAAGAAATAGGATTTTAGCAAAGATGACTAATAGAATTCTACAATGTTCCAAAAAGTTCTATAACTAGCTAAAATAAGATACTTAGTACTGAGAAAAGATAGTACTAAGAGAAGATTTCTAGACATTCAGAAAGTACTGAAATATAGTAGAATATATAAGAAAAGATAAAAAAAAAACTAGCAAAAAGATGCAAAAAAGTACTAAGACTAAAATATAACTGTGAAATTGTTACATCCCTCTCTCCTTAAGAATTAATATTCTTATTGAGTTTTTAGATAATATAAGACTAAATATACTTAATTAAAATTTCTCAAATTTATATTGATATATTAGTGAGGACTAACTATCCTTATATAGAGTAAAGAACCTATTATCAGACTAACTAACTGAGAGGAGTTCAAACTCAGCTAGTAGCTTTATTTTAATAGACTTCTTATTTACTAGATATTCTGTTAATTCTAGGGTCTCAAAGTAAACTTCCAATACATAAGATACTGGTTATTGCTATAGGTCATCAATAATTCAAGAAAGTCACTATAAAGATTGAGTAATGTATTTTACCTCAAAGTCTTAAACTAGGTCTTGAGAGTTTTTGAGATTGATTAATAGTTTCCAAATAGTATCATATTCAGAATAGCCCACCCACTTGATCAGGTATTCAGAATAATGGTAGCAGATTTACTTGTTAAGAATTTTCTTGACTTTATATTTAATATAATCTTCAATAATTATAAGAGTAGATAGCTTGAGAATTTGACTAGAGTAGAGTAGTGACTGATTCTAAATCTTAAGATATGATAAATTAAATACTAGATATATCCTCATAGTTTCAGATATATAGCTTGAGATAGTAGGAGGATACAGAGACTTATTCAGTAATCTCAAAGAGTTCAATATACTTAAGTTGGAATTTGTTTAATAGACAGTTGACTGGAGATTGTATCTTGAGGTTTTCAGTAGATAGTAGAACTTGATCTCTAATAATATAGGTGATATCATGGCATTTCTTATCAGTATACTTAGCTTGATACTATTGGGCCTTCTGGAGATTCATAGTAGTAATCTTGATTAGCTTGTCTATTTTGTCTATGAGGTTCTTGGTAGTAGGAACTTATATTTGACTGTTTTTCTTAAAAGAAACTAGACTTATAGAGATCTCAGAATATTGACCATGGAGTAGCCAAAAAGGAAAAAAACCAGTAGATGATTGGATGACATTGTTATATATAAATTCTGTATAAGTCAAGTAATGATCTCAATTATCTTACTTATAAGAAATATAGTTTCTGAGTATTTGTTTTAGGGTTCTATTTATATACTTGGTTTGTCTATTAGTTTGTAGGTAAAAGGTAATATATATGGCCAATTGGATTTCCAGGGTCTTGAAGAGAGTTTGCCAAAAGTCACTAGTGAATTTGGAGTCATAATTACTGACAATTACTCATAGTAGGCCATAGTAATAGAAGATAGACTTGAAGAAGATTTCTGTAATCTCAGATGTAGTAGCATTAGTAGTGATTGGTTCAGCAACCATAGTTTTAGTCAGACAGTCAATAAATATGATACATAATAGCATTAGTATTAGATTGGATTTATGATAGTTGAGTTATAAAGTCCATTGTAACTTACTCAAATTTCTTGATCAGAATTAATAGTAATTATAGCAAACCAACTGATACTTGATTGATAGACTTGTTACTAGCAGAGATCATAGCTAGCAATATAGTTCTTTATTTTCTTAATCATACTTGGCCAATAGTAGTGATGCTAGATGTTCTTGACTATTTTCTCAATTCCAAGATAACTAGTAAGAGAGAAGTCATAGAGTTCTTGCAGAATCTTATAATATAGATTTATATTATCAGATAGATAGACTTGGTCTTAATAGTAGATCAGATTGCCTTCAATAGTATATATGGAGCATACTGTAACAAAACCAGACAAAGTGAACATTTGACATTACTTAGATACCAGACTTGAAGATTTTATTTTTGCTGTTGCTTTGCTTATAATCTTATTGATCTGATATCTACTATATTGAATAATTAGAGTAAGAAAACCAAAAGTACTCTCTATTTTTATACTTCTTTTAAGTTCTTTACTTTCTTTTTTAATTTGATCTCTTGCTTTACTCTATATTTCTCAGTATCTTCTAAGAGTATAATTAGGCAGAATATAAATTTTTTTAGAGAATTTTTTCTTTATTTTCATACTATAACTAGATTATCATCAATAAAAAATATCAAAATCTGATATATCTTCTTTTATTCACAACTACCTTAAAGAAAAATAATCTTTTTTTTTTTTTTTTTTTTTTTTTTTTTTTTTTTTTTTTTTTTTTTTTTTTTTTTTTTTTTTTTTAATAGTCTCTTAAACTCCTTTCTTTATTAATACACTCATCTATCTCATATATAATACACTGAGCCCACCTCTATCCAATCCCCCTAGGGGCTCCCTCTTCTCCCCTACCCCTTCTTGATTAAATACTACTAGGTTATTAATTATCTCCATTTACCCACTACTCTGTTTACAGATCCCCTCCACTAGATAGTAATAATGTGTACTCTGGAGACTCCATCTAACCAACCACTCTGTCAGTATATCTCCCATCAACCCCTCTCATCTTAATAATCTCTCCTGCAAACCCAGCTGTCATCTCTCCTTAAAAACAAAGAGCCAATGTCCAGCCAGCCCTATTTATATAGCTAAAACTCACTCTACAGTAAGTTATTCATTGCCCACACCTCTCACCAACCTAGTTCTCAAATCTTCCCAGTGACTTCTCTCCCCCTCTAGTCTCCTCTTGATACCCAACTGGTTCTCTACTACTACCCAAAAGTCTCCTAGAATCTTGCACTCTCCCAGCCAATATTCTGATATCTATATAAATCCCCCAACTTGTCCTATATTGTAACACTCCTTATATTTCAGTAGTCTACCATCCACCAAATGTCTAGCATGGAAATTCAATATGACATTCCTCTATAGCATCTACCACCATACTACCCAGAACTTAGGAGAAAGCTATCTCTGCACCTCAGCACTCTATGACCAGACTCCTGCCCAGTCCCACTTTTTGCCAATCCTTACTACTTGCCAACTGCTGGGCTGGAGATTCTGACTGAGTCCCTGCTGATACTCTACTCTATCACTAATATCAAACTCAATAAGTAGAGCACCCCCCAATAGTAGTCTGTCCTATCTCTATATAGCTGGTCTCTACAGCATCTTTTCTTTATTACTATGCTAGCACAAGCCTGTGCAGTATACTCTATCTGCCACCCCCCACTAGAAGCCTTTATGTCATAGCTAATAGCTTTCACTCAGATCTACCAGAGATAGCAAATCCCCTGAGAACCCTCTTGGAGAGAATCTCATCTCCCATATCTTCTGCATCAGTAGCACTCATCTCCCTCCCTGCAGCTCAACAGTCTACTTCAACCACCAAGCTCTCAGATAGTATAGTCTCTTAGAAAGATCCACCAGTCCTAGCCCCCCCTGAACTACTGATATTGAAAGGGTATCCCAACTGATCTGGGACCACCTCTCAGCCCAAATCCAATCCCTAGCCCATTTCATCAGTCTCTTTACCACCCAAACTGGAAAGTCTAAGTAATAAACAATATACCACAGCTTAGGAAATCAGTAGATATTTAGAATCAAAACCTGGCCTGCCAGAGAGATGTAGTGACCTCTCCAACCTCTAAGAGTCTCTCTCCAGATGGCCACCCTTCTCTCTCACCATACTCATAGTAAGACAGATTCATATACTGAAAGGAAGATGTCCAGATACCATACCACCTCTCTTATAGAGATAATTGTTCCAATGACATCCCCTTCCACCAGTCTATTTCCAATATTATTGTCTCATACTTATACCAGTTGAGTTTTTCTCCACCATCTCCTTAAGTGCCTCAATATCTGCCACTGATCCAAGTCCAATCACTATGTCATCTGCAAAGGCTCCCACCTTCTACATTATACCATAGATAGAGAGCCCTGCTACCTTCTGTCAAATCCTATCCATCAAAGGTTCTAATGAAAGAGCATATAGAATGGGAGACAGTGGATCTCCCTGAGGAACTCTCCTCCCCAAGGGAAATGCCAGACCCTAGTGACCATTACACATTAGTGCTGCCCTACTGCCCTCCAACAGACTCAACATAGAAATCTGAAATAGTGGGGAAACTCCAATTCTGTCTAGCACCTTGCTCAGCCACACCTACTGAATATGGTCATATGCCTTCTTCTGGTTCAAAAAGATCAGTCTCCCATCCAATCCACTAGCCTGTACTTCTTCAATGATGCCATGGACTCATGCCATCCTATCTCTAATAAGTCTGCCTCTAACAAAGCCCTGCTGCTTCTCACCCAGCACCTGTTGGGCAATCTTCTATAATCTCACTACAATTATCTTAGTAACCATCTTTCTGTTTATATCCAGAAGCATGATCAGTCTCCAGTTCTTTCAGTTCTCCCTTCTCTCCTTGTCCTTATATAACAGGGTCACTAGCCCTAGATCCTGTCCTCCAACCCACTGACTCTTCAGAAGAATAAGGTTGTAGAGGGCTGTTATCTCTCCTAATACTCTAGAGACTCTCACCATCTTTTTCCAAAAGTCTCAAGGTAATTCATCCTCTCCTGGTGCTATTCTAAGCTTAGTTGTTATAAGGACTCTCTAGATCTTCTCCTCTTGGACTGGCAGGATTAAATCCCCCAGGCCCTCTACTTATAGTGACTTTCAATCCTCTAGAGTATCTCCAATTGCCTCTGCATTGGCACCCACTTTCTCCTCACTTCACAGACCTCTCCACTACTCCTTCAGTAATCCCAAGATCTGTTGTATACTATGTACTATCTCTCCCTCTGCATCAAGGACTCCATCTCATTGATGCTACACCCTTCTTGTCTAGAGGAGCCCTGACAAGTACCTAGTAGATCTCTCACCCTCCTCCAGTCTCTATCACTTTAGCCTAGCTGCCATTCCTTTCATATATATCTCCTCTTTCTCTCTCAGCACCTGTTACAACTCCACTACCTCCAGCTTAGCTTGCATCAACCTCCAATCATCCATCTCTCTAGAATTTATCAAATCTGCTATTTCATCTATAATCTAACCAACCTATTAGAAGCACACCTCACTCTTTTCCTTCTCTGCTGCCCAGCATCCCTACCAGCTCTACTCTAGTAAACCCTCACAGTCTCTTTCAACTTCATCCATCAAATATCTACTGGTAAGCCCTCATATATCTAGCTAGTAATCTTTATCTGAATGTCCTCCACCTAAGGGTCTTACAATACCTTCTCAGCCAGCAGGGAGGAGTTAAGGCACTAATGTCCAGATCCATCTCCACTCCCCCCAAACTGCCTCTGCCCTAATAGACTCCAGTGATCTGACCATGAGCACCACTCCACCTCCAGAGTTCTCAAAATATCTATGCTCTAGCATTCAGCTGTTAGGATCCAGTCAATCCTTATACCTAGGCCATTCACCCAGTATATGAGGATCCTCTTTTCTCCCTACTGTATTCTGCCTATATCTCTTAGGGAGCTAAGGTTCTCTATCTTCTCTCATATGTCCAGGCCACTACTCCTTCTACCAGCACTCCTTTCTCCATCAGTTCTATCTAACTGAAGATTCTGCACTATATTGAAGTTATCACTCAGAATATCTACCCCATCCTCCAAGAGAGCACCCCCCTCTAAAAGACTCTTAATCTATACAATCTGCTTATCTCTAGTTGCAGAGCAGTAGCAAGAGTCAACTCTTACTGACTCTCATCCAGGTTGGTATCATTTCTCCCATACCAAATGGTCTCCCCAGCTCCTGATTCCACCTAAATCCCCTTTACAACTTTATACTAAAATTACCACTTTGCTAATCCAAGCTATAGCACCTCTCCATTCTCTAGTCCACTCCACTTGATTTATATCATCCTTGTAATGAACATCCTGTAGTAGAAAGAGATCAGCCTCCAATTTCTTAAGCCAGGTGAAAATGTTCTTATACCATCTAGATCCCCATAACCCATTCATATTCAGAGAAAAAAATATTAGTTGTACTGTTCATTGGGAATAATATTTAGAAGTAAGATCTCTTTACAACTCAGTCCTCCTCTCCTCTCTTGCTAGATCTATTTCTTACTCTATAGTTAACTCTACCCTCACTAGCTTATCTGCCTCCAGTCTAGCCAGAAGGTCAGCCAGTTCTATATCTTCCTTCTCTTCTATTGTATCCCTATACTCCTGGTACACACTCTGCCAAAATTGAAGTCCTTGCTACTGCTCCTACCAGAATACAGCTCATTCTCCAGCAGCCACTGCCAACTCTTTCTCTCTTATCTCATCAACCTCATACCCCTCCTCTTTCATGAAGATTGCTAATATCTCAATCTTGAGAGCCTCTACCACACCATCTCTCTAAAGCACTCTTTCCCAATACTCCTCACTGACAACCCTCAAGTCTATCTCTCCCAACTCCTCAGCTGCCAAGTTATGTATAATGTGGCACATCTACTGTATATCCTCAACATCTTTCTCTCCCAGAGTATCTGGCCTCCCCTCATCTAACATAGAGATATCAATTTCTATACTGGCAGATTCTTTCCACTCTCTATCTGAGACATCTACTAGCTCATCCTCCTAGAGTCCTACTATCTGTCCTTCTATCACTGCATTAGAGACCCCAAACCTGACCCTTTGTGTACCCCTCATCTCAATATCCTCACTACCTTATACTTTTCTAGGGCCAGCTGGTGCTCTCTTATCCTCATTATCCTCAAAGACCTCTAGCATACCATCATTATATAGTATCTGATCTCTAGCTCTCCTCTCTGTCTGAATATCTACCTCTCTCTGCTCCTCTCTACTACTAGTCCAAGCACTCACCTTTGTCCCCTCAAGTCCCCCTGCTCCACTTGCTATCTTGGCATTACTCTCCTTCATACTGGCCAATAGCTCTCTCTGTTACTTCCTCCCTTGGGCCCTCTCCCACTACTTCTTATCTATTCAGACATACTTCCCCTCCACTATCTCTAAATGCATTGAATCCACATAGGCCTTCTAAGCTTTTGCTCAACATTCCACTACTCCTCCAAGTTCCTTTAATGCTTTCAGAAGGTCCTCCTCCTCCTTCTCACTCTCCTTTACCCTCAATACCTTACAGATGAAGGCCCTCTATAACATTATTAAAGACCAGCTACTTGTCTTCTCAGTGGCCTCTCTCCCAACTAGTCAGATCCTAACATCCACATCTCTTATCCTAAAAGTAGTCCCCTCCTACATCTGGAATTCAATATCTACCACATCACCACTCTACCATCACCTCCTCAACCCTCCTTCTAGTCTCAACCATTGTCACTGTAGGCACCCTCTTCACCAGTAACTGAACCACTCTGAGGTCCCACCTCAGACAGTATACCATGGGGACTACTACCTCTCTTATAGCTACTCCAGTCTTCAATGCTTCCTCCAGTAGATCTGCCTTCTCAAAACTCACTTCAACTCTCTCTAGTCTCTTCAGAAACTTCACTAAGGCAGCTTTAGTCACTTGCTTTGAGATAATCTCCAGGACCATCCTTACCATCATGGCCAAGCCCCAAAAGCACAAAGTTACAACAAACTCTGAAATTGACTTCTTGAGTAATAGTGCCACTGCTAGCCCCATCACACCATCAGTCAGGTCCCTCTTTCTCTTTGGTTCCATTAGCCCAGCTCCTCCATCAATAGTCATATCTGGATTTTTTTCCAGATCCTCAGTTATGCCACCATTAGCAGTCCCTCCCCTACCCTCAGCTATTGCTACACCAGCCCTTCCACCCACTGGCCAAGATACTGAGCCCTCTGCTTTTACTTCTCTTTACTTCTCCTTCTTCTCTATCTGACCTCTCCAAGATCTAACAGACCATCCTCCATTCTTCAGCATATCAGCAAAGCTCCTCTCTCTCTACCCTCCTGTCCCTCCTCCAGTACTGCTACTACTGCCTGAACTGTTCTATCTACTTAGACCACTGAAAGACCCCATTCCTAATTCATATTCTTGTCCAATATATTACCAGTTGAAGGCTCTAGGTCTACCCAATCTAGTATATATATTGGCTTACTTATTGGTTACCATGACCTTAGTATCTTTCTCTAATAAATACTTTAAAAGTATATTGTAAAAGTGTGTATAATATGAGGTATAGTTGAGAAAGGATGTCATTATTTTCTTTGATAGTTTTAAAGTAAAAAAATCTTAAAATAATCTATATACTTAATATAATCTTATAAAAGGAATATATAAGTATATAAATATAATATTATGACAAATATAATTAATGAACTCTAAGAGAGAAACAAAGAATTATTAAACTAAATTGAATAATTAAAAATACTATTATAAGTTAAGTAGTTGAATAATGACAAAATTAGACAAATATTTAGAAGATAGATATATTACTCATGATTTAGCAGTAG
The DNA here is from genome assembly GCA_003990745.1 of Jimgerdemannia flammicorona. Taxonomy (NCBI): domain Eukaryota; kingdom Fungi; phylum Mucoromycota; class Endogonomycetes; order Endogonales; family Endogonaceae; genus Jimgerdemannia; species Jimgerdemannia flammicorona. The sequence continues at coordinate 1,682 of RBNI01004622.1, read as the reverse complement.
TTGATAAAATCACACAGATTAATAATGAAGAATATTAACTAAAACTTTACAAGAACTATCTTACTGAAAATTTTTAAAGAGGATATATTTGTTTACTTTATCAATATATTCAATACTATAATGATTAATTTAAATATTATAATGAAATAAATAATGCTAAAAAAGATATTTTCTCTACTCTATAAGGTTTAGATTTAAAGGAAAGTAAGAAAATTATTGAAAAATGAGAAGAAAAAGATAAAATAAGTAAGGAACCATTTGAAGAAGATTGAAGAAAAGAATATAGAAATCATTATGACCTTTATAGTTAGTGCTCTGAATAAGTCAATTTAATTCAGATTGAATTCAGATTGGATTTAGATTGAATTCTATCTAGATCAACTTAGATGAGATTTGAATCCTATCTAGATTAATTCAAATCTACTATTACATATTTTGATTTCCAAATTAGATAATTAAATGTTTACATCAATTACACAATGTGACACCCCTTTCTCTGCTATCTTACTGGTCACAAGGTTTGGTAGGCAATCTTCTGAGTCCCCTTTCCCCTATTATTATCCTCTCTACCTTGGGTTGGTTTGCTGTGCCTACATGGGCATGGTGGGAGAAGGGCAATGGTGATGAGTTGCCCCTTTATTGGTGTTGGATCAGTGTCTTCTCCACTTTTTCGTAGTTTCTGGTGTCTTTGGCTGCATCTGGAGTGCATCCGTTTTGGTGTGGCACCTTCTTCCTTTTGTCATCGCCAACAAGGTGCTGTCTTGGTGTGTCTTGGGCTATGTAGGGAGTCGGCTGACCTTGGGCATCAAGTGCTCAGTATAAGTTACCTGCAGGTCCTCAGTACCTGTGGTGGGGCCCTCTGGCTTTGGCGAGCTTCCCGGCGAGTGCAGTTCTGGCGTAGGTGACTGCTTTTCGGGTGTTGTCAGGATGGGAGGGGAGATGGCTGTCACAGATAGGAGGAAGGGCAATTATGGTGAACCAGTGGGGTGCCAGGCTGGGGGCGGTCATTGGGGCTGGGGTGGACAATATTTCGGTGGGGCCTTTCGATTGGCTGGTGGGGGGTGGGGTGGTGCAGGGGCCAGCATCCTGGCTGTACCCAACTGGAACCGGGAGCTGACGTGGCAATGTGATTGAGGCCCACAGGCTTGGGGAGTGGGACCTTCCTCATTTGGCAGTACCCAACTGGAACCAGGAGCTGACACAGTAATGTGATCAAGGCCCACAGGCTCGGGGAGTGGGAGTGGGGTCTCTTCAGGCCCTAGCCCATATGTAAGTCCTTTGAGGAAGGTGCTGTGTGTTAGTCCTTTACTCACCCACTTTGAATCCACTTTGCTCTCTGTTAGTTGGTTGGGGGGTTTTTTCTTTGCCTCAGGCTTTCTTTTGAGATTTGGAGGGCTATTCTTTATTCAGTCCTGGCACTGCTAGATCCGACACATAGGTGTGCTCTCGCATGTAAATGATGATCCAGCTCTGGTAAGCAGACAAGTCTAGTCTATGTCATGGGGGTTAACGTAGCCAGTGTTCGACAGGCATAGCTGGAGCAGTGGGACTACTGGACAATTTAGTAGCCTAGGTTAATGGGGGAATATTGTTCAGTGGGTGGTGGGGGAGGGTTTTGGCCTATATAGTCTAGGTTCCCTTCCAATAAAAATCCGCAGGACTATGAGTCCGTTAAAAAAAAA
>RBNI01004621.1:0-13722 GCA_003990745.1 Jimgerdemannia flammicorona | reverse complement strand
CACATCGAGGAATAGGTGCCACTATCGCAAGAATCAAGAAGAGATACTGGTGGCCCAAGATGAGGAAACAAATTTCAACACACATTCAACAATGTGATACCTGCCAAAGATACCGACAAAAGCCAACCGACAGAGCACCCCTAATACCAATTGCAGCACCAGCCGGAGCCTTCCAAAGACTAGGAATAGACATTATTGGACCCCTACCAGTAACCAGCCAAGGAAGACGTTACATTCTCACCATCGAGGACCACCTGACGAAATGGCCTGAAGCCTTTGCCATTGAGACTGCCGATGCACAGACAATTATTGGAATTCTGTATGACGAAATCTTCAGCCACCATGGTGTTCCTAAGGAAATCATCACAGATCAAGGCCGCGAATTTGTCAACAAGGCTATGCAGACCTTTGCAAGCAGCTTCAAGATCAAGCTATGCCCAACAACGGCTTATCACCCTCAGGCGAATAGACTTACAGAACGAATGAACCAGACCATCAAGAGAGGCCTCAGCAGAACCAGAGACCAACTAAACTGGGACATTTATCTGCCAGCAATCCTATTCAGTATCCGCACCTCCAAGGCAGCCGCTACTCAACAGACCCCCTTCTATTTGGTATATGGCCGAGAAGCACAAGACCCTGCCGAACCGGTTCAACCAGATTTGACGAAATGAGTCATAGAAGAGATCACCCAGTTACACGAAGTATGCCAGCAAGCATGAGGATTTATTGCCAAGGCACAAGAACGACAAAAGAAGTACTATGACCGCAAAGCCGACCTCGAACCCCTGCTCATTGGACACAAGGTTCTGGTGTACCGTACCATCATAGAAGGAAATTGGAGTGCCAAGCTTGAACCAAAATGGGAAGGCCCCTATCTCATACACCAAGTATTCTCGAACCACACTTATCAACTCAAGACCTTGGATGGAGTTATACCCAAGACCAAGATACACCGCACCCGCATAAGACCCTACTACTTAAGGGAAGCAAAATGCATTTGAACAATTCTGTTCACTCTGTCTGTGTCGTCTCCGTTGGAGATACGACGGATGTTTCACTCGGAACTCAAGAAAGCCAACAATGTTGGAACCAGACTCAAGCCCATCCACGTGACAGACATTGTTACTGAGAAATTGCCTCGGATTACAAGTAAAACTATTTCCGATGGGTTCGAACCCCCAGCTGCGACTATGGGAGCCCTCGCCCTAGACAAGGATGGCCAGTCCTCACAAATGCACCAACATTCTGCTCGTCCCTGGAGTTAAGACCACCCAACTCTGTGTAACCCTCACCGCTGAGAACGGCTCTAATTTTGCAAGGGGCAGATGTGACATACGCAATTGACAACAAAGTACCGGTAACTACTAAGATCAGACAACATAATGGCGTGACAATCAAATAGACAGCCTGACCCATTAGGTGATCATCCCAAAAGAAGACAAGATGATCTGAGCCAAAATGAAGACCATGTTATTTAAGGAACCATACTCCACCTCAAGGATCAGCACCAAAGAACCAAGTACCCATCACACAATACCCCCCATTCACCGATCCAACCAGACCTCCTGCCGCTATACCCCTTTGCCTGGCCCAAAGACCCTGATCTTTGAAGCTATCAAGAAGGCCATCTGGCGCCCAGATACTTCTGAACACTTGAACTTCTACACCGAGGACCTTGGACACTTCATCAACTACCAGTATATAATGACCCAGCAGCTCAAAGACACTACTGAATGAATGACCCTCTGGCATGATAACAAAATTGGACACCACCTTTGCAATGAGACTCAAGAAGACGACCGGGAAGGCCTCATTACCGAATTGATAACCACTAGCCAGCTAATCAAGAGAGCCCTCCGTGTCCACCAAATCTTCTGCCATATTCCCTGGGCCATAGCACACTTGCAAGGAGTAACTGCTGGCAGCCTCTCCCGCCTTTCAACTGAAGATGCTGACTGGATAGAATCTGAAGTAGCCAACTTTACTGGCAGCAACCATGTTGCCGTAGGAAGCCAACAAACCGAACCCACTCAGCCAGGTTTCCACACCACCCCACTTCGAGACAACCATCAAGGTCACCTAATGAGTCTTATGGAGATATTTGAAGGTCCACCCATTACCATAGAAGCACCTGTTGGGGCTACCCCAACCACCCACCACCGTTTTCAGCATTTTGTCAGCAAGTCCGAATCCAGTGTTGCTACCCAGCACAACCATTTCCAGCATTGCTATCCAGTACCACTGTTTTCAGTGTTTTGTCAGCAAGTCTGAATCCAGCGTTGCTACTCTCCACAACCATTTCTGGCAACAATCAGCACTTCTGTCTGCTCATCCGAATCCAGCATTGCTATCCCCTACAACCCAATCCGTAGTAAACAATAGCCTGCACCTCGCATCGTGCAAGCCAATAGCATAAGTTTGCCACAACGTAGTATACCTTAGCCTTAGTCGCCCCCCCCATAGCTAGCAAACTTGTATAAATAACCCATATCCTTAGAGTGAATAAACCTCAGTCCATTGGTCTTTTATCTGAACGACGCAGAAGTCTAGTGTAAGATAATACCAACTTAAGTTTTTGAGAAACTTTGGGAAAAGACTCCAAGAGCCAAGGAAAACTCTTGTTCAAGAACCGCTGCTAAGGAAAGCCACCAGGAAAACCGCCACCAAGTTAAGGAAATCGACCGCTACGAATATTCAAGTTTCAAGACTGCTGTGCATTCGGACCGCCATTCAACTGCCATTCAAGATTCAAGACCCAGAAAACCCAGCCAAGGAACCCAAGGAACCCAAGAAACAAGACCAGGATACAAGACCGACACCCAGAACGACTGCCATTCCATCGCCATTCCACACATCCCCAAGTTAAACAAATAACCGAACGTATGACCGCCGTCTTCCGATTTAACTGGCCGTCAAGTTGCCGCCAGCCTGCCAGGAATCTCAGACCCAAGTAATAATCGCTGTTATTGAGCCATCGAACGTTTGAGCTATCGATCATCGACCGTTGTAACCCGCACCTGACCTATCGACTTTGACGACATATCGAATGACCTGATCACGTGACCATCGACGTAATCGACCACAAATGACATACATATTCAAGGCCACGCTTCACACAAGTGGCATCATCGAACAGTGTTTGAACCTTTAGTTATACAAACCGAACACCACAATAGATATAAACATAGACTTACTAAGAAGATCTATCAAATCTTCCAGTATACACTCTATATAATTTTCTACCTCAACTATATATAAACCTCAGATATCTAGAACCTCTCCTACTCTAAGTAGATCAAGGTCTACTCATAAATCTCTCTCAAGACTATAGATTGTAAACTCTATTTGAGTTCTATACTAAATAATAACTCTGAGCAATAAATTTAATATCTCTTTAATCTATTTAAGAGACTGTCTATATGAATAGACATCCTAAGGAATAAACATCAAGTTTCTTATACAGATAATATAAACCAGAGAGATTGTAACAAATTTATAGTTATATTTTAGTCTTGGTACTTTTTTACATCTTTTTGCTAGTCTTTTTTTATCTTTTCTTATATATTCTACTATATTCCAGTATCTTCCAAATATCTAGAAAACTTCACTTAATACCAAGACCTCATTAAAACATTCTTGTCTTTTCTTATTACTAAGTCTCACATTTTGGCTAGTTATAGAACCTTTTGAAATATTGTAGAATATTATTAATTATTTTTGCTGAGAACTTATTTCTTGGCTTTTCTCTCGTTTTGGAGATTCTTCTAGATCTTGCTTTCAGATACTATATAAATATCCTTTTTTTCTACTTAAATAAAGCTTAGAATATTTTCTCCCAGAATTTCTTTGAGAATACTTAAACTTATATATATCTCTTTGAGCTACTTTAAACCGACTAAAATTGCTAGTCTCAGCCACTTTCACTTAAAGAAACTAGAACTGTTACAGAGATACTGATGATGAGAGTGAAAATAATATAATTTCTCTAATTCTAAACTTTAAGATAGATAAAACAAGAATTGTTATAAAGAGAGGGATATTTTTATTAAAGTTACATAGATTGTATATTTTATGCTTTACTGATAAATAATGTAAATCTGATAGTATAGCATAAGGTTACATGCTGATATATTGAGTTGTCATCTCAACACTCCTGCTCAATAAGATATGTAACTAAAAAAAGGAATACAAACTAGAATAAAAAGTAATATAAAGTGTATATAAAAATTAAAACTATATATAACTCAAGAACTAGAAATTCTATATCTGAGGAATTTTTGCAGATCAAAAACTATTCTAAAATATACTCAAAATATCCAAAATATATATAGATAAAGAATGCAAAGAATGTAATATATATAATCTACTTATAAATAAGAGAATATAATCAATATATATGTAGTGTGAGTGGCTTTTAATAGTCTGAAAAATGTCTTGTAAATAATCAAATACTGGTGTATAGCTCATAAGACTCATTTCAGCTCAACTTCAGCTTTGGAAGAACTTTTGTCAATGAGTCTGCAATAATATACTTTATAGAGATATATTCCAAATATATTACCATTCTCTATATAAACTTATCTAAAATGATATAGTATATTGATATGTTTTATTCTGCTGTGATATATCAGTTTCTTAGCAAGTACTATCATGGATTGGTTGTCTTGTCTGATCAGTATAGGGTTTTCCTGAGTAAAACTGAGTTCTTGTAAATACTCATAGAGTGAAATGGCTTCCTCTGTTACCAATGATAATATCTGGCACTCTGTCTGCATTGAAGATATTACCATAGATAATTACTTATATATTTGTAATAAGATAACTCCTTTGTTACTTTTGCTAATGTGAAAGAGGTATCCAGTCATAGACTGGTAGTCATTCTAGTTATAGACTGGTAGTCATTCTAGTCTCCAGCCCAATTAGTATTATATGCACCAGATAACCAGATCCCATTACTCTTCCTATTGCTCTGACCATTACTCTTGCCATTGAGTCTACTTAATTCAATATCACTGTCATCTAATGTAAGCATATAGTATACTGATTCTTTTAAGTATTATAAAATCCTCTTAATAGTGCTCCCATGCGAATTATTATAGTAAAAGAAATACTACAATATTATTTACAGTATATGATATGTTGGGTCTTATTCCTACTATAAGATATATAAGAGAGCTGACTGCTTGCTAATAGGGAATATTTTTAGTAAGCATATTGTTATTATTATCCTCAGATATAGTGTTTAGCTTCCTTAACTTCACAGAAGTATCCATAGGAGTACTAACCAGCTTATATTTACTCACATTGAATTAATCAAGGATAGTTTATCATAAGTTTCTTGTAAGATATATGGTATATATATTCCTGTCATATATAATCAATATCCCAAAGGAAGGAAGCATTACCCATATTGGTCATCTTGAATTCTCAGCATAGGGCTTCTTTGATACCATTAAGCCTATTCTTGCTAGCAATAATAATAATATCATCAACCCATATGCCAATGAATTCTATGCTATCATCATTATACTAGATATATATGTAATTCTCTACTTTACAATATTTGAATCTATGCTATTTTTGATGAGTGAATTATATTCCTTATTTATCATATATTGTTGTTACTTATTGTCAGAACATTGCATATTCTCATCATATATGCTTAGCTCACCAGAAGATATTGTGATATATATACATATATATACTTCAGTATAGCTTATATAGTCTTAACATTGCTGTCATCTAGGGCTCACTGGTATGTCCTAATAACTTTCTAATTCTGAATGAGTTTTATAGCATATATTGGAGTATGTTTATATCTATTTACTCTTCATAGAAGATCCTTTATCATTGTATTCACTATCATCTTCATTTTTTATTTTTGTAATCCTTGGCTCAAGTAACTTGGACTCAGATATTTATAGCAGTTGAAAATAGTTTTGATTAATTACTGGAATCATCAGAGATATTGGTAGTACCAGTTATTGTACTGGCTATAATATAGAGATATATATATATATAGATATCTGAATAAGTATATCTATGCAGAATTTCTGATTTTTTTTTTCTCTGAACTGTATATTATACAAAATCACTATGCATCTTATATACAGATTCTGGAGCCTATATAATTTCTCACTATATTCTAAAAGTATGTACTTGACTACCTTTGGCACAAATTTATGCTAATTAATGTTGCTTTTGTCAAGAATATATATATTACCTCTGAATATATAGATGTGATATATCAGGCTTAGTTCTGCTCCATAACACTTCAAGAGTAAGATTATTATTCTTATGTTTATTGTTGTTAGCTTCTTTGCTTAGTGGTTGAGATATGTACCAGTTGCAGATATATACCACCATATTGATGCCTTAAGCCTAATAGGAATATTCTAGTCCAGCTACATTGATCATTATATTCACTATTTCTATAGCTGTATAGTTAAATTGCTTGGCCATGCCATTCTGTTGAGACAAATTAGGAGTTGTTATTTAATGGCTTATATTATATCTCATCAAGAATTTCCTGAATATATTGTTGACATATTTGCATCTATTATCTGAGCATATAGTATATATTCTACATCCTATTTTGTTCTCTGTAATTGCTTTGAATTCTTTGAATTTCTCCAAGGCTTTGCTCTTTGCTGATAGGAAATATACATATACCTTATACATATGTTCATTGACAAATATCAGAAAATATTACTTATCAGAGTATGATGGGGTACATATTTGGCCATATATATTGATATAGATGAGATTAAGAAATCCTAAGATACAATTCAATTGTTCTTCAAATGGTCATTGGGAAGCTTTGTTTTTTTTTTATATCTCACAAATGTTATTCTCTAGATATATATATGCTGGCAATCTACTTACTGACCTACTTCTTATTATATGTTTGAGACTCATATTGCTAATATATATGTCCTAAGTATTAATGACATATTTTGGATATATTAGACATTGTTGCCATATAAGCAGAGGCTTTTATACTATTGAGCATTTCATTGATCATATAAAGATTACCCTCCTTCAAGACTATCATCAATGTCTTATTATCATTATTACCATGCAGACCATATATAGTTGTACCTTTCAGGTATATATATATCTTCTTATAATTATAAGCCATTATCTTACCTATAGAGAAGAGGTTCTATTCTATCTCTGGAGTATACAATACATCTCCAAGAGTAGTAGCAGGCTTAATGACATTTCTATAGAAATATATCTCAACATTTTCCTTTCCTTGTATATAGATAACATCATTGTCTCCTAGTTTGATAGATATATAGTGTTCATAAGACTTATATATAGAGAACTATTCTCTATATGGCATTATATGTTGAATAGTACTAGAATTCATTAGTCAGACATCATTGTCATCAACTGGTTGGCAGTACATTCATTGGATATATGCTTGGAGAATATATAGTTATTAGTAGTATTAATGTCACCAGCCCCAAAGTGTTTTGCTTACTAGAATTTATGATATTAGATTGGTGGATTTGGCAGTAGATCTTGTACTGGCAGAACTGATGTTACTGGCTACTTACATAAAAAATAGATTACTGCTTTCATTAGTTTTGGTAGTATTTGTATTACTATACTTCTCTTGATAGTTTCTGTATCCACATTACTAATGCTGGCTTCTCTATTATTGCTTATTTTCACTACTCTCCTTGTTATTTTCCCAGTTATAGTAATGACATTTCCTATATCCATACTTGTTGCAGTATTCACAGTATCTATTATACTTGGCTAATTGACTACTATTATATTGAACTTGGATTTGAGTTTATTCACCTTATTATTGATTGTCCTTTTGATCTTGCTGTTTACACTGACTTTAATTATGTTTACTGCAGAACCTGTAGGAGATATTTTTATCATCATCAGAACTATTTCCTTAATACATTTTCTTGTTCATGAGGCTTGTTATCATATGGGTATAATCCAAGAGTCTCTCACTCTCATGCATGATTGCTACTATAACATTATATATATCCAGAAGTTCTCTTATAAGCACTACAATCTTGTCTTCATCCCAATACAATCCACAGATATGCTAAGGGAATTCTCTTTATTCATCATATTGTTAATATAACTAGTGTATTCATAGATACTCTCCTTTGGTTTCATTCAATGATTGAATAGCTGAGATTTTAAGTAGAACTGATTTGATATAGATGCTTGTATATAATAATTGCATAAAGTCATCTATATCTCATATATAGTTGTTGCATATATTATAAGCTTTATTTGTAAGTTTAATAATGTGAATGTGATGTTATATAATGCTCAGCAATTATTTGCAACATTATAATCTTGAATTAGCACTTATAGCTTTATATACTTTACCAAGCTATATTGTTAAGAAAATTTGTTATAGGAAATATCTAAATAGCATAGTCTCTCTTATTAAAGATTGGGATGGACTTGACTTTGTTTATGCTAATAACTGGAACTATATTTCTTATACTTATTGAGGTAGTTATACCTATAGTTGGCAGAATACTCATAATTGATATATCTATTTTCACATTTACATTGCAAGGCTAATTGATAGATATTTCTAGCATAGTATATTTTAAAGAGGTATATTTATTTGCTATAGCTGCATAGTATTAGTGGAACTCATAACCTATTTTGTAAAGAGAGGAGCATTTTTATTGAAGTTATATAGATTATATATTTCATACTTTACTAATAAATAAAGTAAATCTGATGATATAATATAAAGTCATGTACTGACATATTGAGTTATCATCATAATAAAAATTAAAATAGATATTAATTTCTATAGAGAGAGAGAATATAATAAGAATTATACTATAATATACTACAAATAGAATATATAATTTAGTAATAATATTGTAAATAAGTAATATATAAAATATAAAAAGTTGAATGAGATAAAATAAGATAAATATAGAAAATAAGATACTAAAATCTCTGAATACTAGAGCCTGCACTAGTTCTATAGTAACTGTAATACTTAATTAATAAATTATCAAAAGTATTTATTCTGATTATAAATTCAAAGTTATTACCTGAATTCAAAAGTGATTTGTTTTGCTAAAGGCAGTTAAATACTAAATTAGTCTGATATACTTAGCCAGAAAACTGTTTAATATTATTTAGTTTATATATATATATAAATACTCTAGTAATTATATTCAAAATAAACCAGCTCTTAGTTATATATAAATTTCTCTCTTTATATACTCCTCTGAGTTTCTTAGTAATGAACTCTAAGTTACTTTAGTATTTCTAACTAAACTCTAAAAGTCTATCTAACTTCAACTAGAATTAAAACTAGTATATAAATTTTAAAAAAAAAAAACCTTTGATTCCAAATCAGATAAAATTCAGTCTATATATATATATTAAGAACAAGTCTCTTGTTACTATATATATATCTAAAAAATGTAATATTTTTATTTTATTATAAGAAAATAATACTTTCTCAATCTTAAAAAATACTACTAAGTAAAAAAACAATTGAAAGGCTTCTTAACATATATCAAGTCTCTAAGTAATACCTTATTATTCAAGTTATCTAAGGATATAAGAGGGGTTGAAATAAGTATTATTATAATAATTAAAGAAGTTTTATAATATTTAAAAGATAGTATAATTTATTAAAATAGTATACTTAATATTGTGAAAGATAAAAATATTTTAATAAAGTCTTAGTATTAAGAGAAGATTTTTAAGTATTTGAGAAGTACTGAAAAGTTATAGAATATTTAATATTATTTATATATATTTTATATAACTTTTTAAACTATAAAAGCTACCAGATATTGAGATTTATGTTTGATTAGATTTAGCGATATATTTTCGCAACTTGTCTTTGGCAATTTGTAGCTTATTTTATTTGTGGCTTGCCTACTGATGTCATCAATAATTATATTACTGGAAATTATTACATATAAGTGCTTTGCACTACAATAGTGATTTTTTTCTATACCTCCACCTGAATCACACCCACCCCTGTATTGAAATTCATATTATTTATTTCATTCACAAATACATCACGAAAATAAATCTAAAACGACTTCCAGATGTCTTTATTAGACTCACACTCAGCTGTGGTATGAGGCTTTACAGATCAGTGCCCAGGCACGTCTTTGCCATCATCATCTTTTCTCACCTCTCTCCTCTTAATCCAATAACTCATTCAATAGAAAATGTTTCCATTCCCTCATACCAGCATAGATTAAAATCGTTGTTGGTGGCTTTAGTTGGCATAATACTTGCGTGGTCGAACCTCCCACTATCAGACTATCTTTCCAAAACAACCTTACTGCACCAGTGTCCATAGTCCTTGATATCGCTTTCATTTACAATAAGAAATGAACTGATTCAATACTTTATTAAAGCTCCTTGCGACAGTGCTGTTTCAACTGCTGTCGTACCAGCTTACTCAAATATCGAGAAATTGCTTCCGAACCAGAGAGGGTGGGAGAGAAATTTAAGGAGGTCAGTGAGGATTGGTGGCTATGCGTATCTGGTTTGGCAAAGAGGAACGTGGTATATGTAGATCGGTCATGGTAAGTCTGTATCGGGTAATGTAGAGAATGATGCAGGTTGGCCGATATAAAGATGAATGTAATACAAACCCGAAAGTAATCACCAGAGGAAATATATACCTCTATGACAATGCACTATCCAAATCAGAGATACTGTAGCCATCACCGCTATAATTATTTAAGAGTGTCATAGATTATGTGGTAGACTCAAGGCACAATTTTTGCAACTTAGAGATAGGTCGCAGTTGAAAGAATTGAATGACAAGCTGATCAATGGCAAAGTGGAAGTTTAAAAGAGGACATATATATGATCTTTTCTTTAACCTCTTACTTTCATTATCTGTGATAAAAATATATATACCCAAAAAAATAATTCTATTATGCAAGGCCCGAATACCATATTTGACAGTCAGTGATGCCAAAACGACCTGACCGTCAACATAGAAATGGTTGGAGGAGTCAGCTAATCTCACACACGACTTGAGGTTGAGGATTCTTTCTTCTAGGAGCTGGCAGAATATATAAAGTCAAAGAATTCTGTTCGGCAGTCAACATACGTAAATACTGTAATCTCGTATAGGATTTGCACCCATATCTGCCACCCTCAACAAGAGCGTGGCTGTCCTTCTCTTGAATGAGCGAGACTGTTAGTATCATTATATGCATGTTGCAATAAACAATATATCTGATCTCTGATATGGCGAGTGAGAATGTGCATTTCTTGAGGCCTTCGAGACTGCTTACGAGGTCTTCGAGACCGCTTGCAAGGCCTTAGAGACTACTCATAAGGACTGCCTGGCATGCCATTACTGTCGATGGCATTTCGACACTGTGGCTTCCCATTGAGGGGACACGGCAGCCACCATTGCTCTTGATTGTTTCCTGGTGAAAGGAACACACCACCCAATGACTGCTGGGAAACCGTTGGACAAAGTCCTCAGGGGCCATTCGGTTGAATGAGCCTTAATCAGATCACCACGGGTTAATGATGACCCCAGCCACCCGATGCTCTTCACTCGGATTACAGAGTTCTCATTTTCACAATTTCTAGTATTTGTGGTGAGGGGAAGAGAAAAAGAGAATAGAGTGAACCTAACAGTGGAGCGTGAAAAAAAAAAAAGAGAAAATGACCCAATATCATGTGATCTAATACCTTAAATGAAATCGCTGGCTCATATAATCGTATAATTTTTATCCATAGTTATATTTTATTATTACTAAAAATTGAATGTCATCATACATAGTAAAAATCAATAGGCTGAGAAAAAATTCTCTTGATTTATTTTTATACAGATCTTTTTTTTAATATTTTCACTTATATTTATTATAAAATAATTACATTGGCACGAATGACAATCTCATGAACTTGACGATGACGTCACGAACGAACAGCGGAAAATGACATGTCAAATCCCTGAGTATTGGACTGCAGTACAAGCTATAGAACATGGACTACAGTACAGCATTTAACCAATATTACTTAATACAGTGACTCTGAAGTCTGAATATTGGTCCTGAAGCTGTTTAGTATAACTTTATGACTGCAAATTCTGAACAAATGTAACCTATCTAAATTAGCATAAATACTTAGCCAAAATCTGTAAACCATCAGCCAGCCAACATGTATAAATGCCCCCAGCAGTAAATCCAAAATATATCAGTTTTAGTTCAGTCAAGAAAATATAATTACAAGTCTCCTATATATATATATATTTCTGAATTCTTAGTAATAATATCTAAGTTACTCTAGATTTCTAACTAATGCTCCCAACAAATTGAATTGACCTGAATTGGACCTAAATTCAATTTGAAACTAAGGTTTTAATATTCAATAACTTGACAAAAACATTCAAATTTAATGATCTTTATTATACTAGATTTATCTTATCAAGGACCTTAACTCTAAATCAAATTAAATGAAATCAAGTTATAATTCAAATTGAATTCTAATATTCAATTTGAAGTTTGAATTTGGAATTGAATTTAAAATTTGATTCAGAGTTTCAATTTTGTAATTTGATTAAAAGTTCAAATTTTACAAAATTCAAAACTAAATATAGTAATTCAAAACTCATATATGATATAATATATAATAACAATATATATTGTAACGTGCCAGCTCAATGGCGACAAATTACAAGGTTGGGGATTGATGTAGTTTGGCTTGAGCCCCCAGTTACTTTGTCAAAAAGTAATAAAATGTTCTAAGATTTCCTGAAGTCCTTGGTGTTTAGTTGTACAATAGTCAAAAGCTGGATATCTGCAAGAAATTTCCTTATTGGGATGGTCCTCTGAGTGTAGCAGCGATTTGTGTGAATGGGTTTTCTTCCTGGGTCAACTGGGAATAGCACAATTTTGTTTAGCGAGGCAATTTCCAAAAGTATGTGATTTCTGTATGATGGTCTATTAATTTAGTGGTTTTCCTTCTTGGGTGTCGGCAATCTCTATGTGATGATCTCTGTGTAGCATGATGATTTCTAAAAGTATGTAATTTCTTGTGGGATGATTTTGGTGGACTTCTCGATTTGGGTGCAGGTTCTCCAAAAGCGGTAGTTTGGGAATAGAAGATGGCGCAGATTCTTCTTACTGGGAATTATACTGGCATGGTTTCTTCTGTACTGGGCTCACTGGGAATAACAAATAACTTGGATGGTATAGGTAACTTGGGCTCTCTGGGAATAATACTCAGGTCTTCTGGGAATGTGGATAACTCCAAAACGGCAGATTCAACTAGGAATAACTCGGATAGCATGAGTTCTTCCGGATCAGCTTCAACTGGGAATATGAACAACTGGTGGCATTCTTTAGGAAAGGGTCTCTTAGCAAAGTTACATCAAAGACTGGCTTCATTTGCACAGGGTTATGTCGTAGACTAGCTCTACTGTGAAGTTGCATCAGAAACTGGCTTGAGCAAGGCGGCTTTCTTGGGAAGGTGGAGAATAACTTGGAAATGGCAGCTTATTCCTTAAGTGGCAGACTACTCAATTGGCGACGAAGTTTGTAAGCGCACAACCTCCAAGCCACAGAAATCACATGTGATCTCCGAACAAATCTGGAAATCACCTGCAAGATCACGAAGCTGAGTCAAACAGAAGTCACAGTGCACAAAGCTGAGTCAATACCAAGTCACGAAACACAAGATCCACACAAATGGAATCTTACCAATCCAGAA